>PVJD01004245.1:0-141571 GCA_004026545.1 Mormoops blainvillei
GGGGGGAAAAGAAAGAAGGGGAGTTCTAATTTAGACATCAACATATGGCTCAAACTCTGGACAAACTACCCCATTTCCCTGGGTTTAGGACTACAGATTTGAAGGAAATAACATTCTCAGTCTTAAGTCATAATAATAACAGCCAGTTATTGCATTGTATTATGTCCCACATGCCTGACATATACTAATATTGCCATTTTACAGTTGAGGGGATTGAGGCAAGAGAGGGCAGATGGCTTGCCCAATGTCACAGAGACAGAGAGTGACAAAGTGAACATTTGAACCCAGGACTCTCTGAATCTGAAGTCTGACATCATGATGCTATACCCCAGCAATGACAACTGTGATGCAAGTATAGCGACCGACCCTGACAGTTTCAAAAGAGAACAGATTCCAGAAAGCCAGGTAGCAATATTATCTTTAGGATGGGAATTTGGCTACTTCGCAGGAGGCAAAGGGTGATTCATAGGAAGATCAGAGAATCTGGAATCTTAAACCCCATGATCAGGCTACATAGTCTCTTAGCACTGTATTGTTTTCCTTTGTAACTTCACCGAAGTTATAATTTTATATTTATTTGTATGATTAATTGATCTATCTCCCCTGTATACTCCAAGAAACTTGAGGGCCAGGGTGTTTGCTAGCCTTTTTATCCCCAGGACCTGCTATAGAGATTGGCACAGAGTAAGTGTTCAATAAACACCTGTTAAACAACTAGTAGATGAAAAGGCAAAGAAGGAAGAGAGTGTGGGAGGGAGGTTGGGGAGGAGGGAGGGAGCAAGCAAGAGGAGGAAAAAGGGCAGGACAGAGGAGGGAAGGTCACGGATTTTGAGCAAGCCCTTTAATCCTTTCCTCCTCAATAGTCCTTATAATGGAAATGTTCGTAAAAGCCCCAAGATCCTCATCGGGTTGAAGTTACACAATGCGGTCTGCTGGTTGTTATTAGCCCTGCCCAGTGATTATCTGTTTCTCTGAGCCAGCAGTTTTGTATTTCGACAATAGATAGTCTCAGTTTATCCAACACTGTCACTCACTGTTTAGTGGGTGTGCTTTCTCTCCTCAACCAGGTTTTAGGAAGTGATAGGTAAGGACAGATCTCTAGGGTGTTTGAATCCCTCTCCTTCTGGCACAGTGCTAGATAGAAGGAAGACAGATACTCAGCAAACTGTTATTATATTAGAGCCAACTAAATGCCCAGTGGGTGTGCACACCTCTCACAGGCAAAGGGGGACTAAGATGTTTGGGGGATGTGAGAGTGGGAACATAGATGGGGAGTTACTTTCCTGGATACACATGTGTGTGTATATATGTGTGTATGTGTATTTAATTTGAAGATCTAATTGGCCTTTTAGTGATTTGTGAATTGAGCAGCATCCCCTCCACAGAGCCACTTTGTTTTTGCCAGTGTGCACGCTCACTGGCCAGACTTGAGTGGTCCCATTTCTCTGCACCCTGGAGCTGACCTGACTTGCTGACTTTTGCATGTTGTTTAGGGGATGAGTAGGGTTGTCAATAATTTTATGAAAGGGCCATCGTTCTTTTCCCAGGTTTCACAATCCCAGGGTTAAAAGAAGGTGAAGAGATTAGCCAAAAAGCATAGGTGCATAACCCATAGACACAGACAACAGTGTGGTGATGGCCAGGGGGTGGGGAGGTGGGGGCTGGGTGGAGGTGGCCAAAGGGGAGGGGAAATGGAGTCGCCTGTAATAGTGTCAACAATAAAGTAACAACAACAACAACAACAACAACAACAACAACAACAAACCTGGGTCACCAGTCAGCCAGGGAAGAATTTCTCTGACCCTTGCGATATACAATCGCAATCGCTGGTTCTTCAGCACCCTCCAAGTTCCTCCCAACAAATTCTAGGGTGTTCCACCTGTATTCATAGCAAAGTCCTCTCAGTTACCCAGGTGCCACCATTTTCTTCTCTCTTGTGCGGTCTCATGGCACCACTGAGGCCACAAGTGTCCCTCCCTCTGCTACCTGTGTCATAGCTATTGATGAGAATTATGTCACGTCTGTCCTGCACTGACAACATCTCACAGATGTTTTAGTGAATCAGCTTCTCCTTCAGAATTTCTTTTTATCAATATAGGGTTGTTATTGAAATTTCAAATATAGAAGAATAAAGAATAAAAAATGAAAGGCCTTCACTGCTTCCTTACACATTTTGTTATATATCAATATTTACATCTATGTCTCTCTCTCTCTCTCTCTCTCTATATATATATATATATATAACTATATATATATATATATAACTCTAATAAATTCTACTTTCCACATAGTCCAGTCTCTGAATGAAGTGAGATTCAAAGAAATATAGTCCATCCAAAACTACTCATTAAGAAGCATTTCTAAGCCTCATACCCAACTCTAGAAAACCCTTGAAGGTGCCCCAATCATACCGCATACTACACTTTTCAAGGCGCCCTGGGGGCTCTGATATGCTAAGTCACAAAACTTTCTCAAGCCCCAGTTTGTACATACTTTTCTCCTCTCTCTTCTCCTTAACCTCCAGCTCTTTATTATGTAAACTATCTTGGCCTCTCTCTAAATCCTCCTTACTTCCAGGCAGATCTCTTTATATGCTTCTGAAGGCAAAACTCACCTTAGTGTGTGGAGGGAGACGAGGGCAAAGGTAAAGCCTGGAATAATCAGGTATATCAATAAATCTCATTCCCTCTACCTCTCACACATTTTAACTTTGGTGTTTTTTAGATATATGGGATCATACTACCTATACTAAACAGCAATTGGTTTTTTGATATTTGATGTTGATATATGGTTACTGCGTCCGTTATCTATTGTTGCATAAAAAAAATTGTCCCCAAACTTAGGCACTTAAAGCAACAGACATTTATTAGCTCACAGTTTCTGTGCATGAGTTTCACGTGCAGATTACTTAGGTGACTGGCTCAGAGTCTCCCGTGAGGTTGTAGTCAAGCTGTTCTCTGGGGCTGTGGTCTCATCTGAATGCTTGACTGGGAGTGGGGTGGGAATTTCATGTGGCCGTTAGCCCCACCTCAGGCTTTTGCCAAGTGGGCCTCTCTGCAAGGTTGTTTGAGGACATGGCAGCTGGCTATCCCCCGACTGAACGACCCACAAGAGAGTGAAAGAAAGTATGTCCAAGGTGGAAACCAAATCCTTTGTATAACCTAATTTTGGAAGTACCATCTCATCCCTTCTGTCATATTCTGTCCATCAGTAAGACCAGTCCCAGTCAAGGAGCAGGGATCACACAAGAGCATCAGTGCTAGGAAGCAGAAGTCATCGGGGACATCAGCAAATGCCCATCTTATCTTTTCAATTATAGCACAGTATTCCAAAGTTTGAAGGGCCTATATATTTTTTTAACTATCAGCCATGATTTCTCATTTATTTTCTTTAATATTTTTCACTTCCTGCCTTTTGCTTGATCGGTTCTACCTTTTTCTCCAGTGGTTTAAAACATAGCCAGTGTATTTACGTGGACTAATTAACATATTGCTAGGATCTGTATGTTGCTGCCTACCCAACCCAGACAACAAGATAAGATTCTCAGCATGGCTTTACTCCTGACCTACATCTGCATTTTCTTAAAATTATTTAAACTCTTCAGTCCAGATCTGTGCTATCTGATATGGTTGCACTAGACACACGGAGCTATTGAGCTCTTAAAATGTGGCTGGTCTGAATTAAGGTGAATATATAAAATACACTCTGGATTTCAAAGACAGTATGACAAAAAGGTAAAATATATTGTGTATAATTTTTATACTGATTATATTACTGATTCTGATGTGCAGTCACGGGTGAGAACCACTGCTGGCTGAGAACCACAGCAGTGGAGGAGGAAGAGGAAATGGGCAGCTCTCTTCACTAGCAAACGTACCTATATTATCTGAAAATCAGAACAAAGTGGTGAATACACACATACCCTTTTAAAATCGGGCAAATCTAAAATAAACTCCAAATTAGAATAGGTTCTTAGACATGTGGTTAGTTGGCTAAAGCTCATTTGTCCTGAGGAATGGAAGATGAGCGGAGTCTGAGAATGGCTTTTTCAAATGATTTAACATTAAATTCTAAACCACAGCAGAGATTCCACAACCTAAACCTGGTCCCTGCTGATTTTATAACTATGGCGTTAGTCACTAGATTTTAAACCTCTTAAATCTCTTTTAAGATTTCTTAAAAGATTTTATTTATTTATTTTTAGAGAGAGGGAAAGGAAGGGAGAAAGAGAGGGAAAGAATCATTGATGTGAGAGAGAAACATTGATGGGTGGCCTCTCGTACACTCCCTGAGCAGGTGGAATGAACCCGCAACCCAGGCACGTACCCTCACCAGAGAGAACCGCTGACCTCTCGGCTTATAGGATGATGCCCACCCAACTGAGCTACACAGGTCAGGGCAGAAGATTTTTTTTTTTATGATGGTGTCTCCTCCTCCCTGTCCATTTAATGGATGCTGATTGAAGATAAAGGACACCAGGGTGAAAGGCTTTGTAACCTGAAAACCAGTTGTTAAGAAAGCCTACTCAAATGCAATTTTCAAAATATGCTCACACAAACAGAAGAAAAATTAGACTCTAATTTTCACGTGCCTGCAAGTTTTTGGGAGGGGGTGGTGGTGGAGAGAGGTTCTATAGTAACTATAATTATCAAAGGAGATTTAATAAACAGTAACTTGCTTATGTGCTCAGATCTTGTACAAATTAAGTATTATCCCTTAGAGATGACAAGGGTCTTAGACATTTTTCTTTTTTTAATTTTATTTTTTCCATTACAGTTTATCCCCCCATACCTTCTTCCACCTCCACCCACCCTCGTCCCCCCCCGCAATCACCACACTGTTGTCTGTGTCCATGAAGGATCTTAGATATTTTGCTACAAACCAATACTCGGTTCTACAATGAGCTAGAAACTCAGCCACCTACAGGACTGAGACAAATAATCAAACACAGATGATAAGCCAGGAATGAAATGCCACAGCAGTTAATTAAACCTTGTGGTATTGATCACCGTGCTTTTAATTATTAAAGGCCTTTCAACTTGACCATAATTTTTCTTGAATTCCAACAGCCAATTTACAACAAATTCCAACTTTCCAATTTACAAAAAACACATGAATGAGACCTGGTTTTGTAGTTTAGTGTCAAAAGCAAAAACTGCTGTTATGTTAAAACCTAGAGGGAGTGTATGTGAAGTTATTTCTTTTCTAATTTTTGTACTCAGGCAAGGGGCTATTTAAGCGTTTAGCCACCTAAGGGCCTATGCGTCATACCTTTCATGTTCTCTATGTCATTCTTTAGGAAATGTCTCTTCAAACACCTTCTTTAAAACTGCTTTTATGCCAGAGCCCTGGGGGGCAGGCAGGAAGCATTCCTGACCCCAAATCACAAGGGCTGTGTTGGTCAGGAATGTAAGTAATGGACACGTCATTTTACACAATAAGAATCTCTTATCTTACACAATTGCAAATAGGGACAAAGCTAGTTTTTCTACAGAGGGGAGGAAGTCAGTCAGAAATCACTACCGATAAGATGGAATTTACACAACTATCAGTTACCTACGACTTAAGAAGAGTTGCAAAACAGCTCAAATAGATGAACAGGGCTAGGCTCTGAGAACTTAAAAGGGTATGCTGAGTGGAGACAATGCATATTTTCCATTGAAATGCAAAAAAATTGTTTACCTCCCCAAAGAAGTCATATGGTAGGTATTTGTTTAGCCATTTGGAGATAAAAGAGAAAGCATCGACATTGAGAACTATTTTTCTTAAGGGAAAATTCTAAAGTTTTGCAACTGCTGGATCATGAATTCTTTTTTTTTTTTTTTTTTTAAAGAAAAGCACTTGAGAATCAAAAAGAGAGTCAGCTTGAGGCTCAGATACTAAAGATAGTGTCAGCACAACAGGCTCAAAGTGATACACTTGCAAAGAGGAAGAAGTCCCGGGGTTAGAATCTGAGCAAGCCTGAGGCTGGCACAGGAGTGCTCTGCGCTTGGGTGAAGCTGCCGAAACCAGATGGCGAGACCACGTTCAGAGCCAGGATCCTAGTGAGCCCTCTAATGCGGGTCAAAAAAAGTCAAAGAGCACTCCGACGCCTGAAGGCAAGCAGAGGGGGCATTTACGGATCACATACAGCACGACAAGCACTTTAGACATCCGACCCATTCAATCTACCAACACGAATGAGAGCGTGCTGGGTATCTTCCACTCCTCGGTTCAGAGCCACTCCCACCGTTCCCCAGCTTCCTGTGGGCCCAGGACTGGGTCAGTGGTTCTCCAAGTGTGGACCCCTGAGCAGCTGAATCAGTATCACCTGGGAACATGCTGCAGCGCAAAATCCAACCCTCCTCCACCGGCATTGAATCAGAAGTCTGTCTTTCCACAAGACCTGCAGGTGATTCTGATGCAGGCCCAAGTCCCAAAACCACTGAACTCCATCGACAGGCTCTCTTGCCCTCTCGATTCAGGTTGGGTTCATCAACAGGAGAGCACCTGCAGAAGGTGAGAGGGGGAAGGTGCATGAACTCGGGTTACTTGTTCTCTGAGTTTCCCACATGCACAGTCGCATCAGGCTTCACAGAAGGTTCCCCTCCCGTCGGGCTGGCATCTCGACAGACGTGCTCCTTCTGAGTTCTGGTAAGTAGCCCTGTCCCTCCTGTCTTCAGATCTAGTGGTGGAAATGGCCCCACTTCTAGCTTTGAGGTACTGCGTTATCCTTGTGGATTCCTTAAACGTTGCCCACAGCTTTGTAAACAGCCCCTTTGTTAAATTTTGCTTAACTCTTCTCAGATTATTTATTTTAAGTGTGTCATTGTTTTCCAGCCAGGACCCTGTCTTTTCTGCCATCACTCCCATTTTGATAAGGAAACAATTTCAATGAACTAGCCCAGGCTTGCCCGGGGAAAAAGCAAAGATGGGCTTTGTTGACCTCAACAAATAAATAGCCAGGTATTTCTCCAGAAAAATGGGCTTATTTGGGAACAAAGAACTGCAATTTGGGGGAATGCAGCAAACTTGTGCAAGTTCAGAGAAACAAAGGAGAAGAAAGCTCTTTAATGGACTTGGGAGAAGCTGTTGTAAAGAAAGGGTGAGTCCATTGGAGGAAACTGAAAGTTCGAAGTATAGTGAGTTTTCATTGGCTGAGCTATGGCCACCTCCCATTGGCTGAGCTGTTACTGGACCAGGAGGAATCTTTCATTCTTCTTGTTGACATAGTAAAGTGGTGTCACTTCCTGTCACATATGCAAGGTAGTCTCTTCCTGTTGGGACCAGTAGTGTGTGAGAGCTCTCTCTTCTAGCCTCCTGATTCCATCTTAAATGAAGTTTCTGTTTGTTAATCTTTACAGATTGAAATCAGTGGTGTCAGGGCACAAAGCCACAACCGTTTAATCATATGGTTGGTCTTTCGGTTGTGGCCAGCTCCCCATCCTTAGTCATCATGTTAACATAAACTTCCAGTTTGCCAGAATTTGACAAAGAAATGGGTCAAAAGCCAAAAGGTTTATAGTTGTGGAGTCTGTTTTATCTATTTATCTGTCTAGTTTCAGGAAGAGTAAGCTTTGAGTAAATAATGAAAAGGTATGAAAATACACTCTCATGCTAAAGACTAAATATTTAAGGAAAAAAGAAACAGTTCTTCAAAAGTTCATTTATAGGTTTGAAGTATTCTAATCTAGAATTTCAAAGGACATTTTTGGAACTCAAAGAAAAGATTTTAAAGTTTATTTAGAAGTGTAAACTGACTGTTACAGTGTAGAGGAAATCAAGGCTGATACCAAAGATGAAATGCTGTTTGCCCTGACTAATGCTGTAGATGTTGAGACACCATTTGCCCTGACAAATGCTGTAAAAGCTTATCTCCCACCTCTGTAAGCCTCTTCGGCGCCAAATCTATACCTCCCAAGACCCCTCCCCCACTTAGCCCAGCATAAAAGGAATGCGGGGCTATTGTTCTGGGCTCAGAATTTGGAGTTTGTCTCCTCTGGGCCCGTGCACGTAAATAAAGATCGTGCTCCTAACCCCTCAGTGTCTGGTCGCTTCATTTTTCCGTAACAATAGCAAAATAATATTTGAAAAAGATAAAAACGATGGAAAAGCACTCCTAGCCAAGCACACACACAGACCCCACAATGAAAAACATTTAAAATTTATATCATAAAGCTAGAATTAACATACAAATCAACGGATAAGAATAGCACAAAAGCAAATTAAATTACATAAACACAACTTATATAAAGAAAGCATTATAAATCAATTAGAAAGAGAAGAATCAATTAATAAAAGGGAATCTGACTTAGGCATTGGGAGAAGTGAAAAAACATAAAGGACAATAAATGAGAAATCATGATTGTTAGTTAAAAAGGTAAATGTAAAGAAGAAAATCAAAACAAAATAACAAGACACCATCAAATAAGAAGATATATTTTTCCTAACAGAGAAGAAAAAGTCTTTTTAATCCTAAAGTAAATGAAAAATATCACAAAAGAAAATATGAATTGACCATCTTAAAATCTAGTAAAAATAATTATAAGGCTACCAATGTTATGAAAAATACCTAAGACCAAAATTGCATTTTTTCTTAATGGATAGATATTTTATAGAAATCAATGAGAAAACACCAATGTGTTTATAAAACAATCTGTAAAAGATAATGGCTAACAATGAAACTACAAAAGATCAAAAGAAATATGTTAAAAAAGAAAAATACTGTCTAAATATAAAAAAATGCAAATTTAACAAAAGAAGAATAGTTCAGGACCTTGAAGTAGACAAATTTTCTTTAAAATGACACAACAAGCATTAACTATAAAGGGAAAAGATGGATAAGCTGGAGTCTATTAAAATGTATTTCATTTATTCATCAAAAACAGGAAGAAGGCAACCCAAACTGTGGAAGATATTTAATGCATTACAAAGGACTCAAATCTAGACTGTAAACATTGCTTATTCAATTCACTGAGACAACCTAATTTAAAAAATGGACAAAATATTGAGACAGACTTGTTTCAATAGAGAATCATCTCTCAATGGCCAAGAAACATGACAATGTTGTTCAGCCTCATTAATCAAAAGAAATGCCAATTAAAGCCTCAATGATATGTCACTACACAGCCCAGACAACTAGCTAACAGAAAAAAGGCTGACATTATCAAGGGTTAACCAAAATTTGGAGAAACTAGGGTTCTTATACACTCCTGGTGGGAATCTAAATTGATATAACCATTTTGGAAATTACTGTCTGGAGGCAGGTATTGAAACAAAACAGAGACACGCCCTATGGCCCAGCAACTCCACTTCCAGGTGTGTGCCGATCAAAAATGCAGCCGTATAGTCAAAAAGAAATGGATAGAGATGCTCATTACCCCCAAACTGAAAACTGTCCAAATGCCCATTAACAGCAGAATGGGTAAGTACACTGTAATATAGCGTATATACAAGATAGACTACTACACCAAAATGAGAAAACCAAACTGGACTGATCTGCTGCTGTTAAGTAAGAATGGTGGTTATTCTTGCAGTGGTGATGACTGGAAGAGGAATGACGGAGGCCTCTGAGGATGGAGAATTTGTTCTCTTTCTTATTAGTCATGACAGTTACTCAGGTGTGTTTGTGTTGTGATAATCAGACACTTCTGTGTGTATCTTATGCTTCAATAAAAAGGTTAAAAAATAATCAGACAGCATCTTATAGTTCTAAATTGATGATTCTCAATGTTTGGCAAGGGTACAATAAAATGTATTTTCATATATTGTTGGCAGAACTATAAGATTCAACCCTCCCAGAAAGTAAATGGGCAATAAATGCATAAAAATATTTAAAAGTCTGTGCTCTTTTACCCATTCATTTTACCTATGTGAATCTATTGTAAGGAAATAATCCACTAAAAATAAAAATAAAAAAGGAAAAAAATTATGACAGGATACCAAACTATGTATAAAACTATGTACATACAATACAATCCCAACTATTTTAAATACATTTGGGAAAAATAAACTAAAAGGAAATATAGCAAAATATGCTTATGATGCACTGAATGTTTACATCCTCCCCCCCGTTACTGCCCCCGCTCCCCAATTCATTCACTGATTTAATCCCCAGTGTGATGGTATTTGGAGGTGGGACCTTAGGTTCAGATGAGATCTTGAAGATGGAGCTTTCATGATGAGATTTTGTTCTTTCAAAAGAAGAGGAAGAGATAGGAGAGCCCCCTCTCTACTGCGTGAGGATACAGTAAGAAGGCAACCATTGTCAAGCCAAGAAGAGAGACCTCACCAGAGCTGGACCATGTTGGCACCCTGATCTTGGACTTCCCGGCCTCTGGACTTGAGGAATAAATGTTTATTGTTCGAACCACCCAGTCTATGGCACTGTAAATAGCAGCCCCAGCAGATTAAAACGATGATCAGCAGTCATACGTGAGTTTATGACAGTATGGGTGATTTTTATCTATAATTTTCATTCTTTTCCAAGTTTCCACAGCTTTACGAATTACTTTTTAATTTGTATAAAGTATAATTAGCCATGAATATATTACTACATTCCCATTGTAAAAGTCAAACAATAGAGAGATATAGAGTAAAACTTAAAATTCTGCTTTACCACATTCTCCAACCAGTCCCCCTTCCAAAGTTTGGTTTCTCAAAGGTAAGCACTAATAAAAGTTTCTATATGTATCTTTCCAGGTATTTTATTTTGCATTTACAAAAATGCATACATATGTAAGAAAATATGTGTATACAGAAGTTTGGTTGCTTTTTAAAAATTATTGCTTACAGGCAGCCTTAGAGAAACTGGATACACCCAGTATGGTGCTTTGTTTGCCCCACATGATGATTTAAATAAAGGGTTGCATAGCTACACATGAGTACTTTTTTACAACATAAAAACCACTTGGTACCTATTGTCATATACCTAGACCTTTAGATATTTTATTCTAGCTTAGCCTCCTGAGGTTTATGTCTTTCTCACCTTGAATTGTTTAACACATTGCTCTGTAAAATGCTTTAATATTAAAAAAAAAAAAAAGGCCATGGCTGGTATGGCTCAGTGGATCGAGAGCCAGCCTGTGAACCAAAAGGTCACCAGTTTGATTTCCAGCCAGGGCACATGCCTGGGTTGGGGCATGTGAGAGGCAACCAGTCGATGTATCTGTGGCACATCCAGGTTTCTCTCCTTCTCTTTGTCCCTCCCTTCCCCTCTCTCTAAAAATAAATAAATAAAATCTTTAAAAATTAAAAAAAAAGCAAATAATAAATATGTTTACAGGTCAGTATGTAGAGACTTAATTCATTCTTTTCTACATAGTATTTTATACTATGCATACTTTTATAATTAAAATTTTGAAAGTGTAATTATTTTATTTTAAAGGACTTTAAATGCAAATTTGCAATCTGACTCAAGCTTCCTAATGTGTTCTTGTCTGCTCATTAGCTATGGAGCAGGAAGTCTTTTTAGCCTCTGTTTAATTTTTCATCAAAGTTCGTTTGTGAAAGGGTGCATTGGTAATCTGGAAGACAGTCTTACACTAAATGCTACATCAATAAAAACTCCTGTTTTGCACAGTGGAAAAGCAAAGTTATTATTTAGAAACTCCCTTGAGGACACTTGCTTTTCACGCAAAATAGATTATTTGTCTAAATGTCAAAAGACTCTCCATAATTTTCTGTAAACATCTTTCATGCCTAGAAAACAGCAGTTTGTTGGAGGTTTTGTGAACCTTGATGGCCTCTATCACCCTAGCTATAGCTTAAATCTTTTATTCTACTTAGCTCCATACATCGCTGTATACTGTCTTATGTTCCAATCATTTCAGGCCTCCTTAATTTAAGTATTTAAGCTTCTTGTCTCCCAAATACGGTGATTTCCTGGGGTAGGGGAAGGTTTCTTTTATCTCTATGTAGACAAAATAGAGCCCAGACACCCACCTGGCTCTGTCCCATCAGGGAGCTGCAGACTGATTCCAGCAGTCAAGAGTAATTAGAAGTAATCCTAATTCTTTTCTACGTACACATTACTTTTATAATTAAAGTTTTGAAAGTGTAATTATTTTATTTTAAAGGACTTTAAATGCAAATTTGCAATCTGACTCGTTTCCTGATGTGTTCTTGTCTGCTCATTAGCTATGGAGCAGGAAGTCTTTTTAGCCTCTTACTGGAATCTCTCAAATATCACTGGCAAGGATCCGGTGCCCAGCCTATGGTGACAGTTCTCCAAATGCTCCTTCTTTAGTCCTCCGCATCCCTACTCTTCCCCAAAACCTTCCCCAAAGCTTCTCTCCCTATAGCTCACTCTAGTTTTTCCTTTTTCAAGGCCAGTTCCCATCCTCGCATCTCCATTCTGTCCAGTGGATTATCTCCAGTCTGTAGTTTAGGACCCTTGGATAGGGGCAGAGGTGGAAGGGGACAATCCCATCATATAACACCAGGACTGACCTTGCAGGAAAGGAGGCATAAGAGATGGAGTAAGATATAAATACTCTTGTTTAATAATTTTTTGTACTTGTTAAATACACCTACAGTAAGTATATTTGTCAGATGGACGGTTCATGTGTGTTGCAGTGTATTGAAGCTGGGATTATTTCTGCTAACTCAAGGAAGAGGTCTTTCTGAAGTAGGTTTGTTGGTTTGTTTCTGGAGAAGAGGATGAAAGTAACATTTACTGAGTGCACGAGACCTTGGAATGCCCCTTTCACGTGCTATTTTGTTCAGCTAGCACAACAACCCTGAAGGAATATATTGTCATCTCTGTATTGTATGTGAGGAATATAAGGGGTGGGGAATAGGAAAGACACCTTTGGTCTATCTGTCTACCTCCTAAGGAGTGCAGTGTGCTCTAGGAATTGTCCTGTCAAATCCCCCATCCACAGAGGTAACTTCTCTGGCCAGCGCTTATTGGACCAGAGGTGTGAGCATACGCCATGAGATGCACTGATCAGATTTTCTCTTGCAGAAACGTGAATCGAGGTTCAGAGACAGAGGTGGCTGGGCCGGTACCTCACAGGACACTGTGCCCTCTTTGAGAGTGCGTCCTGGTATCTGGGGCATCTTTGTTCACTGACGGCGGCCGTGGTGGGATGGGTGGTGCTAAGGGTTCACATTGAGCTGCCGAAGCCGGGAGGAAGTCAATGTCCCTGCTTACAAAAGGGCTGAGAGATAGAGAAGCCTGATGGGGTCTAGGGGGTTCATGGGGTCAGGAAGGGGAGACGCAGAGTGAACTGGATAATATGTTTGCGGGAGGGAAGGAGGAGAGCCCTTGATGGGCAGCTGCAGGTAAGCTGTGGAGGCAGAGGAGAGATTTGAAAAATATGCCAGGCAGGGTGCAAGGTAACCCCCTGCTCTGTCCTTCCTGTGAGCTCAGTAAAATCAGATGAGTCTCTCAATGTTTTGGGGAGAGCAGCTGTTTCTTGAGTGGGTGATGAGCCTTGTGCCAGCGCCGGTGTGGGACAGGAACAGGCTGAACATGGGGACAGCGGGCACCTGGGCCTCGTGAATAAACTCCGAGGTGGTGGGAGGTCGTGGAGAGGGGGCAGATAAAGCTGATGCAGAGAGAGGAGACAGTGGCAGACGCAGGGATATGAGGGGAGCAGCAGGGTAAAAGTCTTGTTTTGTGGGAGGCGCTGTTTTGTTATATTCCAGGTCCTGATTCTAGTTCTTTCCCAGGGCCCGATTCTCTCCTGCCCTTGCTTTCTGGGAGACACTCTTGTTCACTTGTTATAAATTCTCTGTTTCTAAGTTCAGCCCAGCTCAAAGTTAGCACTGTTACTTATGACTAAAAACCTTAATATTTACAAGGACTCTATGGTTCCTAGAGAATGAATAAATTGAGAAAAGTTCTGCAGCTACTTAATAGTAGGAGCTGGGGTTCAACCCCAACTTCGCACACTCCCCGCCACCTCCCACGCTCTGCTCCGTCACACTGACCACATGGCTATCCCACAAACACACCGAGCTCCTGCCCACACTAGGGGGTCCATTTCCCTGGCCTAGAACTGGCGTAAAGGCCACTCCCTTACCTTCCAGCCTCAATTCAAACGTCCCTCAGATATACGTACCCTGACAACAGTCTACACTGTTCACGCTCTAAGCTCTTCTTCTGCTTTATTATTATTATTATTATTTTAATAACACTATCACCGCCAGAATTTGGTACATATTCATATAAATTCTTATTTCTCTATCTCTCCCCCCCCGCTCCCCCGCCCCCCAACACACATACCAGACTACAAACTCTCCGCACTCTTATTCACGGCTGTATTTTCAGTGCACTGACTAGGACTGTATTTGACATATAAAAAGCACACAACAAGTAGTTTACTCAATCCATTCATTATACCCCTGTCTGTTTCTGACTTCCATGCTGTTTTCATGGTCTCGTGGTGCCTGATACAATTCTAGAAAAACTCAGAAAAATCCTGCTGGACCAAGGATGGAAATCAGGTCTAAAGGGCACCTGAAACTCGGCCCACCATCCTTTGAGGACCAGGATGTCTGCCGGCTATTCGTGTGGGCTGAAGGGAGGCAGAGGTTCGGGCAGCGCGCTCTAGCCCGGAATGTATAAGAACAGGGCTGAACGCTGCTAAGTCCATTTCTATTTCCTCCTAATTAGTCCTTCTGACCTGGGAAAACACAGCTTCCCTGACAGTAAACAATGCTTCTGTTCCCACGATGCCACACGTTAAATCACAAATGACATCTACTTCGTTCGTGGGTTAATGTTATTTTCCGGGTCTGTTCCACAAGATTGTCCACTTAATCATGCTCACTGTCCCTGGTCAGCCCGAGACAGGCTCTGACTTGCTGAGGGTGCCCTGTCCCTATACCTGTACGGGGGAGCGCCGCCGGGGACTGGCTTGGAGTGTCCAAATACTGTCAGAAAGGACAAGCTGAGGGAGGAGGCAGGGGAAATGAGACAAGCTCTCATCCCAGCCTCTCCAGGCTTTCTCAGTGAGTCATTTTGGAACCACACTATCAAACAGAGGGTCACTTCGGTTATGGCTTTCAGATCCTGCTCCCGTCCCTAACATATGTACCAATGTTGATGGCGGCTCCTAACTGGCTGCCCTAACGCAGACATTGTCTAATCTGTTGCTTTAATAATGGGCTAATGAAGAGATGCAAGTGTCATGAGAGCTAGTACCCATCCATGACCAGTACAGGAAAATAACACTGAAAAAGTGAACAATAACATTAGCTTTCATCTGTATATTTCTCTTTCATCTTAACTTCTTTACTTCCACACCACTTACTTTTAATAGATAGGAAATTCACTGCAATTAAATCGCTGATTTTGATTATTCAGCTAGTTAGTGGCAAAGCCAGAACTCAATCTCAGATCTCTTGACTTCAAAACCAGGGTTTTCCATACTGCAGCTGCTTCCCCATCTTTACTCTCAAAGAATGGCTTGCTATATAAATTCTTTTCTTGACTATGTTATATTGCTAAATAAGCAAAATCTTTAAGGGCCACAAATTCACAGAAAGCCAAAAATAAATCAGCAGCCTGCAAAAGACAGTTGATAGCTTTCATTTGGTAAATCACCACATGATGTCAGACATTTACCCAAGTTTGAGTGATGGCCTCATTTCTAAGGAGAGCCGAGTCTGATGCATTAAACAGATGCAGCTCAGATTCACAGCACGCCGGTCCTGGCTGGTGCAGCCCAGCTGGTTGGAGTGTCGTCCCATAACAGAAATGTGGATTCCATCCCCGGTCCGGGTGCATAACATCCCTGGTTTGAGCACGTGTGGGAGGCAACCAGTCGATGCTTCTCGCTCACATAGATGTTTCTCTCCCTTCCTCTCTCTATAAAAAGGCAATGACAAAATGTCCTCAGGTGGGGGTCCGAGTCACCAACTGGTTCAGTTTCACAAACAGCAAAGGTCACTTTTCCCCTTGACTGATTGCTGCCAATTGGTTTTTAGACTCTTTCATTTAAAAAATAATAATTTATTTTCAATAGAGAGGAAGGGAGGAAGAAGGAGGGGAGAGAGAAAGAGAGAAACATTGATGTGTTTTTCCACTTATTTATGTATTCATTGGCTGATTCTTGTGTGTGCCGTGACCAGGGACTGAACCTGCAACCTTGGCATATCAGGACAATGCTCCAACCAGTTAAGCTCCCTGGCCAGGGCTCTGCCAAAATATAAAACCTGGCAGTTGAAGTGCTAGAGCTGATGTCATTCCTTCACCAGACTCCTGATAGAAAATGAAGCAGTGAGCTCAGTAACTCTCTGCCTAATTCTGGCGATTTCCAAGACCTTAATAATTAACTCCAACTCCCTGTCCCTCAAACCGCTCATCCTGACAGACAAAGGGGAGCTGATGTTTGCTTGAACCACACAAATGATTACTTATTCTTTCCACTTGCCTGGGCATGTTCTGAAAGCAAAGACATTAATTACCAACAGGAATTGGTGGCTCCCCCCTTTACCTCTTTGGTTTGTTTATCATTTGTTAAAAGTGTGATGAGGCTGGAGGGACAGCCCAATGTCCAGACACCGAGACAGGTATATAACTGGAGTGCACGAGGGGGAAGGGCCATAAGCCGTACAGAGGATTACAGGTGGAGGAAGGGGCTTGAGGGACAGAAACAGTGCAGGAATAGATGTTTTTCAACTTCGGGTTAAAAATCCTAGTATTTTTGACCCAGCAATTATTCTTCTGAGAACTTATCTTTATATCAGTTGGGGTCTACCCTGGAAAAGAGAAGTCCCTCTTGAGTATTTAGTGCAGGGGCACCCCAGAGCTAAGCATCATCAAGAAAGCTCTCCATCCCTGGCTGGTGTGGTTCAGTGGATTGAGTGCCAGCCTATGAACTGAAAGGTCACAGGTTCGATTCCCAGTCAGGGTACACACCTGAGCTGTTGGCCAGGTCTCTGGTCGGTGACGTGTGAGAGCCAACTTATCAATGTTTCTCTCGCACATTGATGTTTCTCTCCCTCACTTCCTTGCTCTCTAAAAATAAATAAATGAAATCTTAAAACAAAACGAACAAACCTAGCTAGAAATGCTGACACGGGGCCTAGAAGCTCAGGCTGCAGGTGTCCTCCCACCCTGTGACAAACAGCAGAACTCCGGGAGGACAAGAAATGGATCTAAGGACTCGCAACCCCAGGAAAGCAACCTAGAGTGAAATAATATGTATTTCGATAAGTAAATGCTTACAAATGGGCAGACGAAGTCATGGACGCTTATACTTAATTACACAGAGTAAGTTTGGATCTAGAGAAGTGAGATAATTGGGAGCATTCCAGGAAAAGAAGTCCCAGCAAGTGCGGCTGAAATACATTAGAGGTGTGATAAAAGCTAGGGTTGGGAAAAATAAAAACAGACTGCATCTTTGTAGACGCTGAGGGACATAATCCTTGTTGAGGCAGAGAAAACATCTCACGACCAACGACACAGTACAGCTTACTTTTTCACAAAATGAGCTGGGCCTCATTCATAAGAATAGAAAGTCAAAATGACCCCCTGTGATGTGACAAGGGCTGGAGGAAGCGACAGAGAATCATAGAAATGAAATCCTTTACTTGCCGCATGTCCAGGCACTTGTACAGTATTTTCAGGCTCTGGAGTTAATATCCTGATAGATGATAGAGAATAAAGACTGAAATAGATAAACAGACACCAGTGCAAGAAGTCATAGTGTAGCTATGGTATAAACTTTTGGGGACATGATCAGGATAAAATTAAAAATGAACAGGCAACTCACAGAGAGGACTAACAAAGGACAACCCAGTTGTTATTGTGCCAAGAAAAACCCAAAGAAACAAAAGCTATGAACTACGAATCCATATGTCAATCACTGAAGAGGTAGGAGGACAAAGATAATCTTAGAATAAAGCCAGGTCTTTACATTGAATATATTTTAGATAAGACAAAACTAATTACAGTGTTCAATTTTTCTCCTTTTGCTACAAAGCGATACATGGTAACCACTGAATTTTTATGAGCCCTGAACTTCTTCCTATTCCCAAGGTTCTATGATCCTGCCCCACCCTGTTAAAGCAGTTCATGTTCTGTGGGAGGCAGGGGCTGAAGAGATTATTAGGATTAAGGGCAAATTTAAGTTTGATATCTAGTTGGGCAGTTATCTTGTCATCAATCATCCCTAAAGAACGCTAATGGTAGGGGGCAATTGCTCTCCTCTGCAAGAAGAAAGAGGAAACGCACTGGCCACACCCCATACCCCGGTAGCCCCCTTACACCGTGTTTGCACCAGATGAACTTCCATTGGCTGCAGCCAGCTCTTTGGACCACACTTAGCACCTGACCCCAGTACAGTGCAATCTCTAAACTGGTCAGAAGTTTATGGGGTGGCTTAGCACAAGAAATATTGTCTAAATGAGGGTGGTGATGAGTCAACAGGCTTTTGCTCTTTTTGAGGCTTTGATCATGAGATGTGGAGAGAATTTAGTGTTTATTGTTCTAATGATGACACCGTTGCGAAGCTGGAGACTTCCTGATACCAAAAAAGGTAGGTGCTCTCTGGGTGGCCCGGTTCTGCAGTGTGGTTTTGCAAGTCGTTCCTGAAAGCCTCATCCTGAGTCTTTCTTTACCCCTCCCAATCACCTGATAGCCATTTAATATCTGTAATAAATCCTTTCCTGCTTAAACTGGTTGGAGTGGGTTCTGTCCTCTGAAACTGGCCCCTGACTGACACAAGTGTACTTCCTGCATTAAAGGCATTATGGTCTTTTGGGGAGAGAGGCTCGTTTAAGTCCCTGAGGACAATGCTATAAATTCAGGTACATACACAGTACACTGGATGCGTAGAGGTGGGAGCTCCTAAACTTGAGGGTGCCAAGGAATGACTCACAGGGAAGGTAGCACTGAAACTTGAACACTGTGCATAGGAGGTCCACAGGAAGACAGGAGAGGAGGGCATTCCACTCCAAGGAACTTGCCAAGATACAGAGGATGGGAGAGTAGGGTTGGAGGGTTGAATTGAGGGTAAGAACAAAGAGAGAAGAGGCTGGGCAGGCTGCAGGTGCAAATCAAAGGCCCATGTGTGTTACACGGAGCTGTAAAGAATTTCAGGAATAAGGTGCGGTCCATTTATTTCACACATCCAAAAACTGAAGCCAGAGGGATGAAATGACCAGCCCAATACCAACAACTAGCTCCATTGTCCATGCCAGAGGGCGGGTCTCCTGACTTTCAGGCCACATCCTCCCAGGTAATACACATGGATTCCTAATGTATGCTGTGCAGGTGAATGTTACGAAGAACAGAACGGGTTCAATGTTTGACCCGTTACCTTTGAGGCAACAAAGACTATGAGCTGAGATAAATAGGGGAGTGGCCATAGATGGGTAAATAAGGAAAGAATTATTTTTATTGATTCCTTTATTTGTTGCCTTTATTTTGTTTATTTGGGCAGAGCAAAATATTTCCTTACTGCTCTCAGCCATCTGTCTTTTGTTCAAGGTAAACATAGTCAGACTTGGGTAGGTGCCTGGAACTAGGGGTAAGAGACCCAGCATATTTCCAGTGTGAGGGAAGGAGCCAACAAGGAGGAGGAGGTTGACAACAGAAGAGCAAAGGGAGTCATCAGGGGACGTGCGTGCAAGATGGGAGACTAAGGGCAGAAATCTCGAATAGGACCTCGGGTTCTTAGAAGCTCCTGGGGACTGAATTGACAGGAAAGTCTTTACAGGAAAATGAATTGTGCCAATTATTCAATTACCTGCGATGATAAAAACTGGCGTGAAGGTTGGTACCTCACAGAGGAGGCCCAAGGGAGGCTGTAACTCAGAAATGGAACAGATTAGTTGAGCTCTTTGATGAGAATCCAATTGACCTCTTCCTTCACGAAGCTGAGCCCTGGCCATCCCTTCCAGGAGCAGTGATTTAAAGTGCAATTGATGGGCTCTCAACAGCAAAGGCACAGTCTGCAAGTGCAGAGCTGGGAGGTGGGCAGCCCTCTTCCCTCTGCAGAGAACCGCCTACCTCCTCTCCCTGCTCTTGCCTACTGACCCCAAGGACAGCTTGTGGAAATGTTCTTTTCACTGCAAAGTGGGAAGAGCCCCAGATGCCCAACACTTCTGTTCCCATTAGAGAACAGCGCTGCCAGCTGCAGTACATGATATCGTGGATGATTGTCTGTTCTTCACACGTAATTATGCAGAAATGTTAGTATGTTAGACTGAATTCTGTATAAAAGGGAGAGCAGTTTTGCTATATCTCAGAGCCCTTTGCCCATCTGCATGTTATGAAGCCTATTGTATTATACTGATTTCTCTTCTTTTCATGATTATTAGCCTCGCTATTCTGTAAATTTTTCAAGAGCACAGACCAACAGCTACACATCTTCATGTTCTCAGTGTCCAGCATGGGGCCACTCACAGTAACAAAATACCACTATTAAATGAAATTATTCAATGAATGAGTGGCATTTATTCAAGGAGGAAAAAAAAGAACACCAGTATATAAAAACTGATTAGAACTATACGCTGAGAAACATGTGCATTTTAGCAAAATATCAGAAGAGAGTTTGAAGTTAATTCATAAAAAAATAAAATGTAATGTGGGAGTTTTTTCACCCATAAAGTTATGTTCACTAGGAATTTTAAAACCTTTTCATTTTGAAATAATTCTAGACATATAGAGAAGCTGCAAAAACAGTACATAGAGTTCACACAAAGCATTCAACCTGTTTCCCCAAATGTTAACAACTTACATAACCATAGTGCCATTACAAAAATCAGGAAATTAGCATTGGTATTAACTAAATTATACGCAGTATTTAAATTCCACTCATTTCTTCCCCAATGTCCTTTTTTCTGTCCCAGGATCCAATTCAGGGTTCCACATTGCATTTAATTGTCATGTCTCCTTACTTTCCCTAATGTCCTCAAAGCTCACCTATGTTATAGAACGTGGCAGGATATTTTTTCTTTGCAAGGAATAATGTTCCATTTCAAGGAATAAAATGTGGTTGCATGCACACACCACATTTTGCTTATCCATTCATTAGTCAAGGGACACTTGGTTTGCTTCTACTTTCGGCTGCTGTGAATAATACTGCAATGAACATAGGTGTACAAATAACTCTTCAAGACTTTGTTTTTAATTCTTTAGGATAAATACCCAGAAGTGGAATTGTTGGATCATACGGTAGTTCTATTTTTAATTTTATGAAGAACCTCTATGCTATTTTCTAAGACAAAATTCTTAAACCCTCTCTTCCTGCTACCTCCATATCCCATTAGTGTTGTGAATCCTTTCTAATTTGTGCTTTTATGCCAGAATAACATGGCGTGTCTTTCACACACACTAACTGTAAAGTTTGGCTGGAAATAGGGTTGGGGCCAGGGTGAGATAAGTAAAACACTTATCTCAAATGCCAAAATTTTAATAGAGTGCTCATAAAATTCAGTCATCAAGATAATGTTTTAATACAGTACTTTAAAAAATATATCAAAATCAGTGCAAAAATAATTATGAACAAATTTTTAAATAAAAAAAAAGAAGTGTCTTGCTGAGCCACAAGGGAGCCCGAGGCAAAAGGAAAGCTCAGTAACACTAATATGATCTTTGTTTAAAATTTTGTGGTTTTTTTAAGGTAAAAAGACTATTCTCTTTTTTTAGAGTATATTTTATTGATTATACTATTACAGTTGTCTCATTTTTTTCTCTCCTTTTTTCCCCTCCACCCTTCACCCCCCTCCCACCAGCATTCCCCCACTTAGTTCGTATCCTTGGGTCATACATACAAGTTCTTTGGAAAGCTTCTCCCTTTCCTGCACTATTCTTAACCTCCCCCCAACTATTTTGTACCTACCATTTATGCTTCTCATTCCCTGTACCTTTTCACCCATTCTCTACCCTCCCCCTCCCCACTGATAACCCACCATGTGATCTCCATTTTTGAGATTCTGTTCCTGTTCTAGCAGATTGCTTAGTTTGTTTTTGTTTTTGTTTTTTAGGTTCAGTTGTTGATAGTTGTGAGCTTGTTGTCATTTTACTGTTCATAGTTTTGACCATCTTCTCTTTCTTAGATTAGTCCCTTTAACATTTCACATAATAAGGGCTTGGTGATGA
This sequence comes from Mormoops blainvillei, assembly GCA_004026545.1. Lineage (NCBI taxonomy): Eukaryota > Metazoa > Chordata > Mammalia > Chiroptera > Mormoopidae > Mormoops > Mormoops blainvillei. Next base: position 22,043 of record PVJD01004245.1, read on the forward strand.
TGAACTACTTTAACTTTACCTGATCTGGGAAGCCCTTTATCTGCCCTTGCATTCTAAATGATAGCTTTGCTGGACAGAGTAATCTTGGATTTAGGTCCTTGCCTTTCATGACTTTGAATATTTTTTTCCAGCCCCTCTTTGCCTGTAAGGTTTCTTTTAAGAGGTCAGCTGATAGTCTTATGGGAACTCCTTTGTAGGTAACTGTCTCCTTTTCTCTTGCTGCTTTTAAGGTTCTCTCCTTACCTTTAATCTCTGGTTATGTAATGATGATGTGCCTTGGTGTGTGCTTCCTTGGGTCCAACTTCTTTGGGACTCTCTGAGCTTCCTGGACTTCCTGGAAGTCTATTTCCTTTGCCAGATTGGGGAAGCTTTCCCTCACTATTTTTTCAAATAAGTTTTCAATTTCTTACTCTTCCTCTTCTCCTTCTGGCACCCCTATGATTCGGATGTTGGAGAGTTTAAAGTTGTCCTGGAGATTCCTAAACCTCTCATTTTTTTTTTTTTTTAATTCTTGTTGTTTCATTCTGTTCTGGTTGAATGTGTCTTTCTTCCCACTGCTCCAAATCATTGATTTGAGTCCCAGTTTCTTTCCCTTCACTGTTGGTTCCCTGTATATTTTTCTTTATTTCACTTTGCATAGCCTTCACTTTTTTCTCTATTTTGTGACCATACTCAACCATTTCTGTGAGCATCCTGATTACCAGTGTTTTGAACTTTGCATCTCATAGATTGGCTATCTCTTCATCGCTTAGTTGTATTTTTTCAGGAGTTTTGATCTGTTCTGTCATTTGTGCCATATTTCTTTGCCTCGGCACCCCTGTTACGTTGTAAGGGGCAGAGACTTAGGTATTCGCCAGGGCGGGGCAACCCACTTTGCTGCATTGTGGTGCTGTCTGTGGGGGAGGGTCAGAGAGGGAACTGTGCTGCTTGCTCAGCTCTCCCCTGGCTTTCAGTCACTTCCCCTGCTACCTACGAGCTAATTGGGCCCTTCTGGTGCTGATTTCTGGGTGGGTGGGTATGTGTAAGCTGTAGGGTCCCGTGGGTCTCTCCAACAAACTCTCCCATGAGGATGGGAGTTTCTCCAGCTGCCACAGCCCCCACAGATTTTTACAACCAGAGGTTTTCAGACTTTCTTTTCTTGTGCTGGAACCCTGGGTTGCGTGCTCTGTCTCATTTCCCAGTTGTTCCTCCATGTTTATCCATACTCAAATGTGGCACTGCCTGGTCCGCCAGCCACCACCTTGCCATGTGTCCTCTGCACCCCAGCTGCCTGTCTTTGCCCCTCTGACCAGTCTGGATGAATGTTTCTCCTTTCACTCCTATAGAAGTCTTGGTTGTCAGACTTCTATACAGTTTGATTTTCTGGCAGTTCTAGTCAGGTTTTGTTTTTAAATTTGTTGTTGTCCTTCTTTTGGTTGTGCAAGGAGGCAAAGTATATCTACCTATGCCTCCGTCTTGGCCAGAAGTCTAAAATTTGGTATTAAGATATTATTTATCTTGATGACTGAGTTTTTGGCACCCCCTTAAATTTTACACCCAAGACAAGAAGCTCGCTTGCCTCACTCGAGTTCTGGCCCTCACTGTGATAGTCCTAGAAGTTTAGGACAATGATTTCAGACTTATTGTATGTTTAGAAAATGCTGAGGACAGTAAGCTGCCTTCTATTATACTATCCTTGCCACTCTTCACTCTCCTCTTTTACTGAATACATTAGTCATACTAAACCATCAGGTAGTTCTGAAATAGTCTGTGCTGCTGTTTGGAATGTCCATCCCCAGCTCGATAAATCCCTAGTTATTCACCTGACTCAGTTTATCTATCACCTCCTCCTTGAGCCTTCTTTCATATCCCCAAGTAGTGGTTACTATTTACTTCTTCCTGACTATGTTGAGCACTGAATTCATTCCATTGCGACTACTTATTTATTGGTGTATTAAGAAAAACAAAGTATTTGTTTTAAATTGCTTCTAGAATACCATCAGGGGGAACACTGTCTTTACATTCTCTCTGTGGGCATGAGCCATTTTTACCTAGAGATGAAAGGCAGGGTGACTCCATAAGGTTGGAGGCTTTGGGGACATGTGCCCATGCCGTGAGTTCCCTGAGAGCAGGGGTGTCTTCTCCACCCTCTAGCAGGCATGTGGTGAGCTTTCAATAACTTTTGTATAGAACTTGTGCTCAGTGTGCCAACACTGTTTATAGTCAGGGGAACAAAAGAAACAAAAATGTTACTATTAAGAGCTATTTGAAAGATTCTTTTTAAAACAAACTAAGAACTATGGGGAAACATAACCAAATGTCAACTTCACGGTATAAATATAGTTAGTGATGAGATAGGTGAACCCTGCAGTGGAGAAACAGGTCTGGAAGCCAAAGAGACAAGAGGCTGATTAAGGAGAAGCTGCCAATCGTGCTGCCTCTCCTGGAACAGGGGCTGAGTTAATCTGAGGGGAAAGGTTTGGGGTCATGGGAAATAATCACTGCACTGCTTTTGGGGGAATTTCTTAGAATCAGAAAAATATTCCTTGGAATGAAAAGGGTTAACAGCTGGCTATTCTCTCTCTTTCCCTGAGATGCCACTAGAAAGGTAGGAAGGAAGGATGGAAGGAAGGAAGGAAGGAAGGAAGGAAGGAAGGAAGGAAGGAAGGAAGGAAGGAAGGAAGGAAGGGAGGGAGGGAGGGAGGAAGGAAGGAAGGAAGGAAGGAAGGAAGGAAGGAAGGAAGGAAGGAAGGAAGGAAGGAATTGCCACCCAGTTGTATGCAGGTGGAAGCAACTGGATGATTTCAGGCAGGGGAGTGAGTTTACAAATGATTGTGTGGCAGCTGGGTGGGTGGGAGCAGAAACAGTGAGACCAGCTAGGAGGCCAGGGCAGTGGTCCCGGAGGGGTGTGGAGCAAGAGCCACGGTGAAGACAGAAAGATTCAAAAACATTTTGGGGATGCTGTGGATGGGGATCCTGGACTGGATATAGAGGAAAGGAAAGAATCAAGTAGGCCTACTGGGTTGGATACTCATGTATCAGTGATGTATGATTTGAGTAGTTTAGATGCCTGGCTGCGTTAGTCTGGGAAATTCTCTGTTCCTGCCTCCAAGACCAGAGAGATGGGCAAGGACTCCCCTCCTGGTACAATGTGGGTGGAGGGGCACTGCCAATGCTGCCTTTTGACCCCCCTTTACATGCATCCACTCAAGCCATTCACCCAGTATTTACTAAGCACTTTCTGCATGGCTGACACTGTTTGAGGTCCTGGGACTTTAAGCAGTGGGGAAATGATACCATCAAATGTCAGCAGTTTGTTGGGAGAGTTTGTGCTATTGGGAAAGTCATTCCCCATGCCCCCTTTCTTCTCCCCACCCCCAACCTCACCCCTCTGCTATAAGGCTTTCTCTGGGCATCTCTCTACCAGTCCACCCTCTCACCCAATCTCTCCACCTCAGCCTCACTCCACACTGGGCAGAGCCTCAGCAGTCTTACACAATCTGTTTCCCAAGCACCCTCTGCGGTTCTTTCCCCACCTCCAGCTACGGACATATGGCTCTCTCGAGTCTTCCCAGTCTAGCCTGGTGAACCAAAGGTCAGTCATCTTGAGGATGAGGTGGGGCTGGACTTTCTTAAAACACAATCTAGGGGACGAGTTGAGAGACTGCAGGAAGCAGCAGATATCCAGCCTCCCTCTTTGTCTCCTGCATCTCATCTGAGCAGTGATTGGTACTAACCAGACCTCACCTCTTGTTTGTAAAGTGGTCCCCTCTCTGACATTTGCTTCCTCTCCTCTCCTCATTCTCAATAAGAACAAACCACTTTATATTTGTACAACAGTGTGCAAGTTAAAGCGTGCTTCACCTATTTGACAAGATCTCATTTCACCTTTAAACCATCCTGGGGAAGCAAACAGTACAGATATGCAAATGTCATCTGAACATGTTCCTGGCTGAAGCCACAGAGCCTCTCAGTCCAATGGTATTTTTACTGTCACATTGCCCTTTTGCTCAAAGCTTTTTAAAGAGCTTGTTCTTAGTAATCCCCATAGCTCTATGATTATATACATATATGCTGTATCTAGATATGGAAAATGCTCATAACCTGAACATATATTGCCCACACTTGCTTTTATCAAAGACACACTCCTGGAAAATATCTGATCAAGTGGCTCCAAGTTTCCCATATGTATTGGTGGCGAAACAGCATCAGGTGTTAGACCTCGGTTGAGCAATCTTGGTGCTTGAGTTCTGACTAGGAAAGAATTCAAAGGCAAGGCTCAAACTATAAGAAAAAGTTTATTTACAGAGTCACAGAGCTAGAAGTGATCTGTAGAAGGAAGGGGCTCAGGAAACGAGTTACAGAAGCCAAAGAAGGGCCCTTGGAGCTTAGGAGAAAGAGATACCTTGAGAGACAAAAGAGGGAAGAAAGGCACAGCTGTGCTCTGGAAAAAGAGGGGGGGGCGCTTGTGGGGTCTTTATCTTAAGGGCTTTTATCTGGATGCTCAAGGGAGGATCTCAGGAGAATATTCATTGGCTTTTCAGGTGTACCCCCTCAGGATTGTGGTCTCTACTGATTGCTCAGTGCCAGAGCAGGGGGTCATTAGTCATGGCAACTGGTCCCAATGTCAGCCATGGTGTCACTCTGTCTGATTTTGCTACTTCCCTGGGCCGGGAGCTGAAACACAGCTGTGGCCTAGGTGTCATTTCCAGGGGTCAGTGTTTAAGGGAGTGTTTGTGCAAGGGCTTCTAGTTTTACCCGTTGCTGGGCACCCAGGACTCTCTGACCTGGTGATCCTTTGCCCCTGGATGGTCAATCCTGCTCAGCTCATCCTATCAAACTACATACTGCAATAAAGAAAATGTGATCCCTGAGAATGACTTTGCTAACCAATGACCAGCATCAGTCAACTGAACCACAGATTAGAATCAGAATGTGTTGAAAAAGCAGTGTTCTATCAACTAGAAACTTCTGAAGTAATGTGATTTACCACTTAAAATGGTAAGTAGTGGAATTTTAGAGTTATATGGGAACTGTGAGGTCATCTAATACAATATGTCTATTCTGCAGATAAGGACCCGAGACCCAGAGAGATGACATGAATCCCACAAGGTCATATAAATAAATAAATTAATTAATTAAAAATAATCTTTATTATGTTTTTTTTCCCATTACCATTTAGTCCCATGTACTGTTTTTTGTTTGTTTGTTTGTTTTTTGTTTTATTGATACACTAGCAACTTACCACAAACATGGTGGCTTAAAACAAACAAATTTACAGCTCTGGAGGTCAAAAGTCCAAAATGGGTCTCATTGGGCCAAAATGAAGATGGCACAGGGCTGCATTTCCACTATGTTTTCTTGACTTTTCCAGCTTCTAGAGGTGCCCACAGTCCGTGGTTGGGGGCCCCTTCCATCTTCAAAACAGCAATGGCAGGCTGAGTCTTTCTAACGTCACATCACTGACTCTGCCTCTGTTAACACATTTTCTCTGGACCCTAGTTCATCTGCCCCCTTTCATTCATAAGGGTCCTGTTTTAACATTGGGCCCGCCTGGGTGATCCAGGAACTCTTCCTATCTCAAGGTCCCTAACTCACTCCCTTGTGCAAAGTCCCTTTCACCATGTAAGAGAACACAGCCATCGGTTCTGGGGATGAGGGTGGAGACAATGTTAGGGGGTCATTGTTATTATTCTGTGAGCCACATCTACTTCTCAAGGTTGTTGTAAGGATTACAAGTAAAGATATACAACAGATCGGCTCATGAAAACTGCTCAGTAATAAAAGCTGTGCAAAGTGCATAAGGCCTAACGCATGCTAAGACTCAATGATTTCTCTTCTCTTTCCTTTTTCCCTGGAAGGATCTGGAGAACAGTGGTCTCTTGAATCTTATTCTCCTGCCAATCTGCTCTCTATGCTGTTTACAGCAGTTTGGTAGCTTTGGCCAGAGGAAAGAGGTCCAGGTGGGAGATTCACAGTGGCTGAGGAGAGGGGAAGAGAAGCAGTCAAACTCTCATATTTGGGGATGATAGGACCATTTAAGGGTGTCATGGGCACTGGTGGCTGAACAAGTGTGTTCCCAGGTTAGGGTCCTGGGAGCACATTTGACCACAATAATAGTAACCACAAAACAATTCTTTGCATTAAGCCCCAACCTGCAGAACTGCAGGACTTCTAACCCTCACCTTTACCCCCACGAGAGGACCCCACTTGTGTCTTCCAGCCTACAGCACCTTCTTCCCTGCTCTGCTGATGTGCTGAAAGCATCGGGGAACCCTGTGACACTAGGGTCAAGTCCTGAGCAAGACCCCTGTTAGATACACACACCTAACCTCCTCCAGGTCTCTACCTCTGTGATCCCACATGCCATTGCTGCAGGACTGTGTGGCCCATTAAGGCCTGGTCTCCATGGAAGTAACCTAACCCTTGCCTCACTATTGTCCCCTCCTCCGTCTCCTCTGAACACACTGAACAAATCTTATGAGCACCATACTTACCGTGGTCAGTGTATGTTCATGTCTATTACAACAACAGCCCAACAGATGGCAGTCTAGAGCCTCAAGGAAGGGGTGCCTTTTCTAATTGAGGAAAAGCTGCCATAAGGACTAGCAGCAGTGTCCCTGCTGCGAAGGGGTCTGGAGAGCTTATTATCCCTCTCATGGTACATGGGAGGCAAACTCAGACCCGCAAACCCTGTGCTCTCAAGTCCTGGCATTACTCTCAACACACTGGATCCAGAGGCAAGTACACAAACACACCCAGCTGATACTCCCACCCAGACTGAAGGGGAGAAGTGCCCCTGCTGGGCGGCACGTACTGCCAAGTGCCGTCTTCCTTTCCATCCCTGACGCCCTCCCTGGAGCGGAAGGTCTCTTCATTCATCGCAGCATTATTCATAACAGCCAAGCTATGAAAGCAACCTAGGTATGTCCACTGATAGATGAATGGATAAAGAAGATACATACACACACACAATGGCATATTACATGGCCATAAAAAATGAAATACTGCTATTTGGGACAACATGGATGGACTTAGAAGGTATTATTCGAAGTAAAATAAGCCAGAAAAAGACAAATGCTGCATGATTTCACTTATATGCAGAATTTTAAAAAATCAAAACAAATGAACAAACAAAACAAAACCACACTCAAAGACAAAGAAAAAACTGAGAGTAGCCAGGGGGCGGGTAGCGGGATGGGTGAAAAGGATGAAGGGGTAGACAGTCAACAATAGTGTGATAACTTTACACAGTGACAGATGGTTATTAGACCTAGTGTGCTGAGCACATCATAAGCTATAGAAACGTCAAGTCACTTTGTTGTACACCTGAAAAACTAATATAATATGGTATACCAACTACACTTTAATTAAATTTTTTTTAATTTAAAAGAAAGGAAGGTCTGTCACTAGAATGCGAAAGGGATGAACCCTCCCTTGCCACCTGCCCAGGTGCCACCCCACAGATGAACGGGGGTCAGAGGTTGGTTTCATTTCCCCAGGTAACAGAAGTTTCTCCTTTTCTCATTTCATGACTCCGTAAGGCATTGTAAACAAGGGAGGGGGTTCTAAACAGACCTTCAAGAGCGACAGTCCAGGCATCCGTTGGGTAGTCTTGAATGAGCTGAGAGTGAAATGGGAGGCAGAGAAAGCTCAGGCTGCCAGCTCTTATACAATGAGTCACACAGAGCAGAGGATGTAAAATATTAAACACTGCAGCTCAGAGCACTCTGATAGCATAAATGCCAGTCAGCGCCCCAGGAAGCAGGGACTATGCTGTATGGTGTGGCAGGAAGTCCCATGCCCTAAGGCTTGGGCAATGAGGGAAATGGTGAGAGTTACCACCAAGAGAACAAGTTATAAATCGCCACTTACATCAATTACTGGCTGCACAAATCAGTGGAAAAGGTGACGCCAGAGAAATAATTGATTTAGCTGATTAGTGACTGACAAGGAAATTAACAAAGTTAATGACAAAATGAATTATCAGTTGGCCATGAGAGGCAACTCAGCAAACATCAGCAGAGTATGCAATGAAAAAACCTTCTGGGCCCTCTCCCTCCTTTCTCCCTGGGACTGTGAGTCGATGGAGGTGCACGTGTGCACACACATACAAGTACACAAGGATGCATGTTCAATGGAAGGGAGGCTCCTGTGAGATTTTCTGTCTTTTTATGCCTTATATGTCTTTGCCAGAGAGCCATGGAAAGATGCTATGCTCTGCATTTCTTAGCTTCTTCTCTGAAATTGAGCCAGTCTCAGCTATTTCACAGCTTTTCAACCATTGCTTTCTGGAAGGATTAATAGCTGTAACAATGATAGAGAGAAGAAGAGAAGTATAATCATAGTCATAAGGATATAATAATGTCACCTGACTTTGTGTTCTTTAAAATCTCTCCTGTACATTATCCCATCTGCAGCTGTCGACATTAGAGCTGGGGAGAAAAACAAGTGTCGGCAAAACACTTGGTAAATAATTAAATACCAGGCATTCATCCTGGTAGCGTTCTAAAGGAAAAGAGCCTTTGGCGAATTTAAGGGTTTTCACCATAAATAAACCACCGTAAAATCTGTTAACATCAGTCTTCCCTTTAAGTGGTTGTTCTGTCTTTAAAAAATGCTGCCTTGCTGAACTGAAAGAGCAAAGGCTTCCAAACAAGCGGATAAAGAGCTGTCACGGGCTGCTTAGGTGGGAACGGAGTGCAATATTAACATCTAATTGCACCGACTGCCTCACTAAGTCATTTTATGACATTGGTTTGCCTCCTCGACCTTTTAGCCAATGCACAGTCATGCTGCTCCTGGGGAGAACCCCCCATTCCAACCCCACCTGTACCATCTCACTTATTTAGGGGATATTACCCAAGAGATTCCCCCCCATCCTTTTAAAAACTGTGATAATTAGCATGTAATCGAAAAGGTTAACAACCACCTACATTTTGATGTACTTGTTTTCAAAAAGAATAAGCCAGATACAGTTGTTAAGTTAGTTGCTTGCCTTCTGGCTCCAAGTTAATAATACCACGGTTTACAGTTACAGATTTGTAGGGTAGCGCCTGGTGACTTTCTCTTTTTAAACACATAGTAGTTCGCCTTTGCGTCACTTTGCTTTTATGCTTATTTGACATGGTGAATAAACGACCGGTAGTTACGTAATAAGGGACGAGTTCCCCTCCCCCAAGGAATGACACATCCTTACAAAGGAAATAGGCTGCGTCTTGAGTCTAAGGAGCCGGGGGCGGGGGGGGGGGCTTTTCCCTATTGTTGGCTCTGAGGCACACAGGTCCAGTGCGAGGGGTGATTCCTCAGGGAATCCTGGGGCCACGGCCAGTAACCTTCTGTGGGCGCAGCCCCCCTGGCCCTCAGTGGGTACCTTGGGGCACCCAAAGTGAGCCAAGGGACAGAGGTTTCCATTTCTGAAGGACTCGGGATGCAGAGGTGTGATGGCAGAACAGCGATTTTGAGCTTACCAGTGGTTGCAAATCATCAAAGCCTTTTTACTTAGGTGGCCAGAAACTGTAACAGACTATGGGATTGTGGACCAAAAAGGGACCACATAGTCTTACCATGACACGCTCAGGGGAGGCCTGCAGGGTGGCCTTACAAACTCAGAGACCAGAAGTAACCACAGAGGATGGTCTGAAATGAAAACTTCCTCGCGAAAGGTGAATTGTGGTAAGTAGTCCTGTGCTAGGCCAGTATCTTCCTTGACAAAGGTCAGTCTTTACCTTCAGTGAGCCCGTCTGTTGTCTCTAACAACTAAGACAAGCTACCTTTGGAATGTCAAAGTCATCCCCTTTATCCAGACCCCTCAGGGCACAATCTCTCACCACAGCATGAGACCACAGAACCCCTCGTTATTATCTTGTTGTCCATATACCATTTCTATGTGCTGTAAATGTTAATTGTTAATTATCCTATGCCAACCAATGCAAAAGAAATGTGTGTCCCCTCCCATTTTACACTTTATCCAGTCCCAAAGCTTTCTCCACCTCGCTTTCCCCAGCCTCCTTAATCTACCACCACTGGCTTTCATGTAACACTTCTTACACCTCCTCCTTTGAATGTAATGTATAAGATAACCTGCGAAACTGCCCTTCTCCAGAGCACTTTCTTAATTCGTTCAGATATTGCTTTCTAGCAATCAGTTTGCCTCAAATCTACTCATAAAAATTCACCATAGGTGTGGGTGTTTCTTCCATTGAAAAGATCACCAAATCTCAGGGGGGATAGTTGCCCCAGTCACCACAGACGATCTGACGGGGGTGGAAGGAGGGCATCAGATGGCTGGATAGCCCATTTGTAGGGATCATTTTGGCCTGTGGCAGGGAGCCGAGAAAACATTTGGGATCTTGTTAGTGGGCTTGGAAAACTTACAAAAATTGTGAATTATAAAAAAATAATTTTGAATTGTCTTTAATTGACTATTAACAAAAACTCAATATTTAAATGCAGTACATTGTATTGATTTTTTTGAGAATGGACGCTGTTTGTAAGATGTTGTCAACCATGGGCGCTCGTTGGCCGCTGGGAGTGTCAGTCTGGGAGAGGATTTAATGTTGGGTGGTGCGTGGAACACAAAACTGATTGGCTGCCTTGAGAGGCCCAGGCACAATATAAGTCACTCCCAAGAACTGCTCTGATTCACACCCCAGAACATCGAAAGCAGATCGGCATATCCTGACAGAGACTTCGATTCCATCTGCAGCAGACTGTCTCCAGTCACGGCCAACTGCCCTTCCATCGATTTGTGCAGTAAACAACTATTGACTGTCCTTTATATCTCCGCTATTGGTCTTGGTGCTGGGGACAGAACACTCACCCAAATCCATCCTCATGTAACATATTTGTAGCAGAAGAAAGCAAACAATCAACAGATATGTTAAGATACCTTAATATACAATCTAATGTCAGGCAGTCATGGGTGCTGTGAAGAGCAATAAAGCAGGGAATGGGGTGGTGGTGGGGGCAGAGAATGTCATCTTAGCATGACCAGGGGAGGCTTCCGTGGTGAGGCCGTTGTGAGCCAGGCTCTGAAGAGGGAAGAGAATGCCCAACGGGAGTGGCCTGAAGGGCACCAAGGTGATTCATGAAATGGCTAGAAAACCACTGTGACTGGAGAGGAGTGAGTGGACTGAAGAGTCACAGAAGATAAAGTAGGAGAGATAACCAGAAGCCAAGTCAGCCAGGTCCTAGGCCGGCCACGGTAAGACATTTGGACGTCATTTTTAGTGACATGGAAGCCATTGGAATGTTTTGCGCATGGAAGCAATTTCATCCAATTCGCTTTGTTTGGGACTCTGTGCTTTCTGGATGTGGATGTCTTTATCCTTCGCCAGGTTAGGGAAGCTTTCAGTCACTATTTCTTCAAATAGGTTCTCAGTTCCTTGCCCTCTTCTTCATCTGATACCCCTTGATGCAGGTGTTGTTAAGCAGGACGTTGTCCCAGAGGTACCTTAAACTATCCTCATTTTTTTAAAGCTCTTTTCTTTTCTTTTTGCCGCTTCAGTTGGGTGTTTTCTGCTACCTTGTCTTTCAAATCTTCCTTTCAGTCCTGTGCTTCATATAATCTCCTGTTGATTCCTTCTAGTGTAGACTTCATATCAGTTATTGTATTCTTTATTTCTGACCAGTTCTTCTTTTTTTAGGCTTACTATCTCTGTGTTGAAGTTCTCACTGGGTTCATCCACTCTTCCCCAGTCTCCCTGATCCACTGAGCAGATGTTCTAGAAGTGTCCATAATGTGGGTTGTGTGCACCCTGCTATTGTAGTTAAACCTTGACTGCTGTTGGCACATCAGTGGGTGGGATTGACTCTTAGGCTGACTGGCTATGAGGGGCTGACCACACAGAGCAAGATTTGCCACAACAGAGCCTGGTGCCTGCCAAGATCTCCCTTTGGGTATGTCACTTGTGGAGCTAATCAGGTGGCAGTCTCTTGTGTTCTGAATCCTGCCCCTAGGTATGTCGGTTCTGAGGATTTTTGGGATGTACTTTGGCGCAAGTCAATGTCAGACACTGCCTGTGACAGCCTCTGGGCTACCTGTTAGGAGCTACAAAGTGATTCACAGTTTGTAGCTGCCTGTGCTAGGCCTGGATGCATGTGGGAGGGGCCATGCTGGGAACCAAGGCCAGCTGCCACCAGTACCAGGCTTGGTCAGCAAAAGACCCAAGGTACCCAAAGACATGCTGCCACCTGCTGGCTGCTCACAAGACCTGGACGCTGAAAGAGCCTCAGGCAATATGTGTGTTGGGTGAGGCAGGGTATTAGGGAGTCACCAGGGCGGGGCAAATGGTGTTAATACCAAGTTAATACAGATTCAGACTTGGTACCAGCACTGGGCTTGAAAACACTCAGCAAAAGTCTCAGGATACACCAAGGCCAACTGCCACCTGCCTGGGGCCTGCAGAATTTTGCAGTGGGTCCGGGTCTGAGGGTGGAACCATTGAGTTCACAGGTAATATAGATTCAGATTTGATCATGTGGGCAGAAGACTCAATACAAGACATTGGGGCCATCCCTCCAGTCCTTGCCCTAAAGCCACACAACTCAGGTTCTCCTTATATGTCTCTGGCACGTCCCTAGCCCCAGGAGCCACTGTTCTACCACCGGAGTTCAAGATTATTGCCTGCAACCAAGGGTTTGTGCGCTGATCCTTTAAGAAGACTCCTGGGTTTCCAGCAGCCTTCCATCTCGCCATGAGGGATGGAATCCCTGCTGATTTTCACAGCCACGTGTTATGTGGGCTCCTCTTGCAGGCAATGGTGTTCTGGCTGGGACGCCTGGCATGGTGCTGAGGCCCCTTCCCCCTCAGAGGGGACCTCAGCAGCTAAGCTATCCCCCCAGATTCTTAACCACCACATGTGGGTGCAGAGTCAGCCCGTTTTCTCTCCATCCCTCCTGCCAGTCTCAATGTAGCTTTTTCTTCATATTCTTAGTTATGGGACTTCTGTTTAGCTAGTTTTCAGATGGTTATCCAGGTTCATTGTTCTATAATTTAGTTGTAATTTTGATGTGGTCATGGGAGGAGGTGAGTGCACTGTCTCCCTACTCCATCATCTTGACTGCATCCCTTGCAATAAAATTTTACATTTAATTTTTGTATACGTTCTTCAGTCTGTCCCTTAGAAAAACCTATTAGCAGGAAAGGACTAAATTGAAGCGCAGTGGGAGTGAATAACTCAAGTTTCAATAGCGACACCTACTGGCAGTAAATAGCACCAGCTAAAAAGAATTGAATTCCTGATGAAGCCAGTTTTCCATTTTTTTCTTCCTCCTTTTCAACTTCCAGGTGATAGTGTCCACAATGAACTTTTGTATTGAATAAGCATCCCTATAGGTTCTTGGAGCCATCTGAGGAGGGAAGTCCCCAGAGAAGGGAAAGATTTATTTTTTCCTGGTGGGTAGGATGAGGACCCAGAGTCATAATTTAATTTTGGTAATAAGGATAAATCATTCTCTGAAGTGAAAGGCTCTTTAGATAATTTGGAGAGTTGAGTTCTCCCCTGACCAATTTTCTGAGCAGTGGCCTGGGCTGTTACAAACAGTTCTTTTGCTATATAATCTGAGAGGAAGGTTGGAAAGGACTCTGGCCAACAGAGGGTCTCGCCTTATCTCTTTGAAGTATAGAGTAAACGCAGCAGCAGGTGTGTTCACGTCCAATGAATCTTGGCTGGCTATTAATATATGGCTTCTCCCAAGACCCCTAGAGAAGTGCCACGGTCAATGTTAAAGACAGTTCAAAAGTCCATCTTTTCTGCAATGTAGCTTGATGCTTCCGAAGATCCTTCAGAATCCAGAGTCCCTGGGTGCAGCTCGTGCAATCCCATTAGTGTCATGGGTACATCATACTCTCAGTCTTTATTTTAAATAATGAAAAGAATAAACTGTTCAAATAAATGAAAACATCCAAAATGATAAAGGGAGAACCTCACACGGCTGAAAAAATGTTTCTACCCTGAAGTATTTACCATAACAATACCATAAAAGGTCATCACACATATGGGAATATTACATGGATTAGAAGATAAATACAATTGGTGAGCTGGTCTTGCAAGTCACCCTCCCAGTTGGAATTGGAGGCAAATGAAACACGAAGCACAGGGCGGACAGCCCTCTAGATCTGCGGTAGTTTGGTCTTCAAGTTGTTTGTAAAAATAGAATTCTCATCCTATGCCAGCCTGGTATGTACTTTTTGTATTCGCTTCATTCTTGGCTTTGTTAATGTGTAGGGAAAGATTTATGCTTCACTGGAAAGGGTGCATTATTTATATTTTGGAGAACGCCCCTCTGGGGTTATCTGATTCCAACAGTTTCTCAGTAAAGTGTAGATAATAATAATTTTTGTAAACAGACATGCAGATTCTGTCCTGTGAGTAGAAGTTTAATTGACTTCCTTCTCCTACAGGGAAAAGGACCAGTTTTGCCTCGATTATACATTCATTTTAATGTTCCTGAGCTATAAATATGTCTATTTTCCAACTTCTACCTAAAGTTGTTTACCAGGTTCCTCAATAATAAAAATCTTTCGCATATTTTCACTTTGCTATCTGTATTCATGTCATGAGTCTACCCTATTTTGAAAACTATCTTCTGAAAATGATCATTTTTGAAATGATCAAATTGTTTTTAAAATAATCTTTTTGAAAATAATCAGGGTTTTTGTTTTGGGTTTTGTTTTTGTTTTGTTTTGTTTTTTTAGTTCTTATCTACTATTTCTATTGCTTTACTTACTATATTTTCCCTAACTTTTAAGTTGCCTTAAATTCTTTCTGAAATAAGCTGGAGTATACTTGAATAAACACTAAGTACTTAATAATCAAAATGTTTAGGTGATATCTAAAGCTCTTTCTTTGATATTCTATGCAGCTGGAAGCAGGAAGATCAGAAGTACAGCTTCTTCTCTCATACAATCTTTTTTATTGATGTAAAATACACATAACATAAAATTTACCAATTTAATCTCTTTTAAGACATATGCTTTCTTAAAAGCAGGTTATAAGAGTTCCCTGAGAAAATACAATGAACCCAGAAAACAGTGATGTCTTACCATGTCCCAGGTGCAGCATTTAACCCACCTGGGCCTTGATTTGCCACCAGGGATCTCCACCAGCTGGCCCAGTTGCGTGATTTGGATCAGCGTGTGTTCGTACCGTGTTGCACTGGAGTGGAGGGCATGGGTTATACCACTTCCTACTGTCACTGTTGGAAGCCACAAATCCTTGACTTACGTCAATTTTTGAAAAGGGAATTCAGTAATGAAATTCCTTGTAATTACCATGCTACCCATGACTATAGTTAATCAAGGAAGAAAAACAATCAGAAGAATCAATACAGGGATTTGTGAGGCCTGCTGACTTTGACAGCTTTCACTTTAGGAAGCTGAACAAGTGGGGAGAGGATGACTAGTCTGAAATCGGCCGGGGCTCCTAATTAGCTGGATAACACAAGACAAAAAAGTGAGTGGTTTTATAAAAGAGCTTAGAGAGGTTGCTCTTTTTTCATTCAAGAACAACGAAATGAAAGCTTCTTTTTCATTCATTTAATATTTAAATGGTCCACTGGAGGTAAACACAAGCTACCCTCGGCTGGAGGCGACCAACCTGGGAGCTTGGCCACCTTGAGTCCCGACTACCGTTGGAGGGCAGAGGGCATCAGTCTGTCAGCACACCTGTAACTCGAGTCAGGAAGCCCTACCTTGGCAACGCAGTCTGCAGCCCCTCCGGAGGTAGAACAGCTATTGCATGGCCTAAAGCCCTCACTGAAATCACATTGTTAGACCCTTTGGTATGGTCCGAGGCCCCCAGGTAAACAAAAACCCTCGCATCAAGTAGGACATTCCAAGGGCCTAGAGATCAGGAGACAAGGGCAAAGCCAGACCTCTTGGGTAAGGTTAATCCTTACTACCTTCACTGGCAAAGCCTACCTACCCCTTCACCAGCCGGGAGCGCCTCTGAGTTATGAATGGGAGACTGAATCCAGACGGGGACACGTATTCCCTTTTCTCACCACTAAAGCCTGACTTCTCAATATAGGTAGAAGCCTAACGTTCTACCTCTTCCCATCGAAAATCCGCCCCCATCAGGGGAAACTTGACTGACAGCGCTGAGGTTTGGCCTTATCCAAGAAATCAGAACAACTCTATCAGCATACAACACGACTGCCCCCAGTGTCCACTGAAAGAAGTCACACACATCAGTGGGGGTAGGAGACAATACATTTTGTCACAGCATATGATCAAAGCAATAAGTAACAGGGACCGCGGGTCTCCTACAGTCCTAGTAGGAGGGAAATTCTTCCACTGCTCTGCTCAGTCCTCACTTGTCCTTAGGCTGCCGTCCGTCTGCTTGCTGGACTTAACAAGTGTTCAGATTATTGAACGGCTGGTTTCCACATACTGCGTGACCTCAATGGAGAATATTTTACTCTGAGTTCCCTGCAGCTGTACAGCCTGAGACAAGGGCTTGCAAGGAGATGGTTTATTTTGGGAAGCGATCCCAGCGGGGAGGGGAGGGACTGGGAAGAGGGAAGCAGGTAAGAAAGCAAAGCCAATACAAGGGTAGATTATCAAGATGGCCACCATTTGGGTAACTGAGGCTTTAGGGTCCTGTTGGGGACTCTTCAAGGAGCTGTGTGGACTGCATCTCACAGCTGTCTGAACTGGGAATGGAACAAGGCTGTAGTATTTGTGCACCACCTCCTGCTCCCTTTGGGGAAGGGTTGCTTCCTGGAGTGTTAACTCCATTGTGCTTCCAGATCTGCAGAGGTGTCGGGATGTCTGAGTGGTTTACAGGTGGTTCTGTAGCAGAGGCTGACGCCACCCAAAGTGGACAGCTGCAGCCCTACAGCCCCTTCTGGGGCATCCCTGAAAGACAGAGGTGAAGGTAAACCCTCCCAGTGGGCAGGACTTCAGACAGTGCACTTGGTTGTTCACTTTGCCTGGCAAGAGATGTGCAATTATATGCCAGTGATGGCCAGTGGTGTCGCTGGGTAGTCAGGGACTTGGAAGGAATGTAATTGCTAAACTGGTAACAAAGAAATTTGAGGGAAAAGTATGTGGATAGACCTCATAGAGTGGGCAACATACATGAAGATATTCGTGTCTCGTGGGAATGCTCACCAAAGGGTGACCTCAGAAGATAAGGATGTAGGTAATCAAGTAGACAGGATGGTTCACCCTGTGGATACCAGCCCGTCTCTTTCCCCTGCCACCCTGTTATCACCCAGTGGGCTCACAAATAAAGTGGTTGTGGTGGCAGGGATGAGGTTACACACGGACTCAGCTACATGGACTCCCACCCACCAGGGCCAAATTGGCTACGGTCCCCGCCGAGTGCCTCACCTGCCAGCAGCAGAAACCAACACTGAGCCCCGACACGGCACCATTTCCCAGATGATCAGTCAACTGCGTACCTGGTAACAGGTTGGTTCCCCTGATCTGCTTCCATCGTGGAAGGGGCAATGCTTTGTTTTTACTGGAATAAACAATTAGTCTAGATGCTGGTTTACCTTCCCTGTAAACAATACTGCCGCCGGAACTACTCTCTGTGGACGCACAGGACGCCTTACCCGCTGTCGTGTATCCTGCACCTACCAGCGCCGCTTCAGATCAGTGACATCGATTCACAGCAAAAGCAGTGTGGTAATGGGCTTGCATTCATGGAATGCACTGGTCTTGCCATGTTTCCAACCACCCTGAAGCAGCCGGCTTGATGGGATGGTGAAAAGGCCTTGTGAGGACTCAGTCAAATGCCTTAGAAGGGGAAGGATAAATAATGGAAATAGTATGGGATTTGGGGCTCGCTGGCTGTGGGACATTAAGGAAAACCTTCCGCCTTGCTACATTTCACTTCCCCATAGCAACGACTCACTACTGCTGTGTGGTAATGCTTTGCAGGAATGGGGCAGGTTTCTTCAGAAGGATCTCTATGCTCGGATTCAGTCTCCAACACGTGGTGCTGTTCGCCGTAGCTGGGACTCACGGGGCCAGGGATCGAGGGAGAGGCACCCCTCACTATGGCCCCTAGTGACTCACTAGCCAAATTTTGCCTCCTGTTCTCACAACTTCATGTTCTCCAGTCCTAAAGGTCTTAGTTCCAGAGGGAAGAATGTTGCCACCAGGAGATACGACAATGATTCCATTCAGCTGAAAGTTAAGGTGGCCACCTAGTCGCTTTGGGCTCCTCAGGCCTGTAAGTTACCAGGCAAGGACAAGAGTTATGGTGTTGGCTTGGGTGACGGACCCTGACTGCCATGGGGAAACTGGACTGCCCCTCCACAGAGGAAGCGAGGAGTATGTCTGGAATACAGGAGACCCCAGGACACCTCCTAGCACTACACTGCCATATGATGAAGGTCGATGGAAAGTTGCAGCCCAGTCCAGGCAGGATTAGTGACAGCCCAGGCCCTTCGGGAGCGACGGCACGGGTCGCTTGGAGTAAAGAACACAGCCAGCTGGGGCGCCTGCCGAAGGCACTGGGGTCACAGAGCCGGGGGCAGGAGGCGGCTGTGATACCAGCTATGAGCTCGTGAGCGGTCACCATTTTGTTATATACCTGTTTGTGTGTATATACATATATTAAGCAAATATCTTTTGTTTTCTTTCTCCTTGTTCCTTTATCATGTCGTGGAAGATGGAGTAACTTTGTCTGTATAGCCAGTCACGCACCATATAACAGAAGGATATCTGGAAATCCAAATACGTATAAATTCAAATTTAATAAATATAGCCCGAGTGCTTCCCCAGAGGTCTTAGCAAATTCCTGTGTATGAGAGTGTTTGTTTCCTGGAGAGAACTTCTTTCTTCAAAGGTGGTTTGGAGGACACACAAGGTTCATAAATGAGCTCTTTGGCACAAATGCCTTAGAAGGGGAAGGATAAATAAGGGAAATAGTATGGGATCTGGGGCTCACTGGCTGTGGGACATTAAGGAAAGCCTTCCGCCTTGCTACATTTCACTTCCCCATAGCAACGACTCACTACTGAATCGTCCGGGGTCTGACTCTTGGGCTTCCAATCCTCTCACCACCACTGACTAACATGTGATCTTGGGCGAATTAACCTCCCTGTGCTTCCGTTTCATCACCTGTTTAATAACAATAATAATGATTCAGGTGACCACATGTCCTGGTTTGCCTGGGGCAATCCTGGCTTATGTTTGTTGCTCTGCTAAGATTATTAATAATATCCTGGTTTCAGTGATAAACATATGCTCACTCTAATAATAGTAACTGTACATTATGGGGTTGTAGAGAGGATTGTTTGTTACTATGTATAAAGTGTTTCGGCTGGCCAGTCTAGCTCCTTTTCATCCTTTCGGTGTATTTCAGGGCCTGCTATGCCTGGGCACTTCCCAAGGGGCCAGGCATATGAGAAGCAGGGTAGACACCCAGGGTCCGGGGCCTGGCACAGTGGTTAAGGGCACGGGCTCGGATGCTTGACTACGTGAGCATGAATCCTGGCTCTGCTCTCTGTGTTGGCCTTGAGCAAGTAATTGCAGTTCACACCTGTCCTGTGGCTTGTTATGAAGACTGAATGCGTTCATATTTGCAACGCACTGAGGCCAATACCTGGTACACAGTAAGTGCTATATAAATATTCATTAAATAAAATACATGGAGTTTTCATTCCAAACATTAGGAAGATTCAATGTGTTGGTATATGCAATGGTTATATACACTTATACCAGAGACTTGCCTTTTTAAACTAAAGTTGTTCATGCCAGTGGCTTTCCCAAATCACAGGAAGGCTTCTCCCAAGGGGAAGTGGTGACTCCTCCACTTCCAGGGCCAGAAGCCTTCCAGCAACTTTTAGGGAGCATATTTTTTTTTAATTAAAAAAAAAATACAGTCCCATCATATTCTCACAACAACCATAGAAAGTAGATATTATTAATATGGTTCTTATAAGGAAACTGATGCTTAAAGACCCTCCAAGGTCACAAAGCTGTGGTCTTTTTGATCAAGTCTTTAGCAAAGGTGTTCAAGTGAATGTGGCATCGAAGTGTTAACTAGGAGACAGCAAGCAAGCTTCATTTGCGGAATTAAGCCAGAGCAAGTTGAAAAAGCACATTTTCAAAGCCAGTGTGAAGAAGCTAGATCCTTCCATTCCTGGAGATAGAAAAGCGGTAATCAGTGAAACCTTAATTCGAACACAGGCAGTCTAGCGCCACAGACTGTTTACAGAAAATTGCGGTGATGGGAGCCCCTGAAGCTGGTGAGCGCTGTGGACCCAACAGGTAGCCCTTATCTTTCATGGGCTGGGAAAACACACCCACAGAGTGTGCCCCCTGCAGCCTGACTATATCTGACTTAGTGTTTAAGGGCCCTCTCCACCCCGCAGCTCCCAGGCTTTGATAGGTTTTGGCCATCACTGTTTCCAACATCCACAGGCACAGGCACGCTTTATTTTCTGTCAGGAGACTCCGAACATTTCAAATGGCTAATGCATGGGGGTCTAATTCCGGCTTTGCCAACGGAAACCTGAGTGCAAGGACGACCGTTATTTGCCATAATATATGCGCACCCATGCACTTAGCAATGCTTCCGCCCTCACCCACAACCTCTCGGAATGTGGAAAATGTGCCGGTTAAACATCCTAATCCTTTTTACTCTGAGTGCCTTTTTCCCTGGAGACTTGCAAGTGTTCTCTACTAATGGCCTATTTTTAAGGGTCTCCTTGAGACCGGAGATGACACTGGGGCTTTAAATCTAATGGAATCAAGGCCTGCCCATTTTAAACATTTCCAATATGCTCAGAAAGAGGCTCAAACAATGAACTAGCCTTGCCCTCGGTTTCTCGCGCGCGCTCTAGGGAATTCTGATTGAGAAGACGCCCTTCTAACTCTAGCGTAGGCTGCAACTGCTGATGACATACCTAACTGGGGGCTTTTCCCTGACGCAGGTCACACGCCCTTGACCTATCTCCCGGTCTTCTCTGGATATTTGCATGGTTTTTCACAGATCCAAAAGGAGAAGAATAAAGAGCGAAGACAGAAAATCTCAGAATTATAAAACAGGAAGAATCATAGATGTTTTTTTCCTCTTTAAATATTAATCATTTTAAATGTATAATTTTAGGAATGCACTGAGGTTGCTTGACAGCTCTTACGAGGAAAACTTCCTTTCCTTTCTCAGTTCTGTTCCTGGACTTCTCTTAGCTAAAGTCAGAGGGGAGAGCACGCCTGTCTCAGGTCACACTGGTCGCCCACCGCAGAGACATTCCAAGGTCCCGACCGCCATCGCTGCTGAGTCAGCCTCCAGCTACCCTCATCAGACCCCATGGGCCCGCGAAGCCGCCACCTTCACCCACGCTGCTGCCCGCCCCGCAGCCCCCACCCTCAGTCCCTATCATGGCGCTTTGTTGGTCTTCTTGGCCGGAGGGCCCGACCCACAAGCCTGCCTGCACCTCCAGCCATGGTTCCCCCACCGCCCCCGGCTGCCGCTGCCCTCACAAGGGCGCCAGAACTACCACCCGGAGAGCGAGGCCACCCTCAACAAACACATCAATCTGGAGCTCCACGCCTCCTAAGGGTACCTGTCCCTGGTCTTCTACTTCCACCACCAGGAGGTGGCCTTGAAGCAGTTCGCTTCCTTCTTCTGGTGGCAGCGCGGGGAGGAGCCCGAGCAAAGCCAGATGCTGACGCACAGCGAGGGGGTCGCATCGGCCTGGGTGAGATCCGGAGGCCTGCCCGGTGCCACTGGGAGAGCGGCCGGGAGGGCCATGAAATCCGCCTTGCACACGGAGAAGATGGTGAACCAGAGCCTGCTCAATCTATCCCACCTGGCCGCCACGGAGAACGACGCCCCCTGTGTGATTTCCTGGCGCAGCACCACCTGCGTCAGGATGCGAAGTTCATCAGAAACTTGGCAGCCAGTATCATCAACCTGCTCACGCTGGAGGACCCCGGAATCTAGTCTGGCGGGGACCGTCTCTGACAGGCTCGCCCTAAGCGACAGCAAGAACTGAGCCTGGACTGTCCTCAGCTAGCCACGGGTGACTTCCCCTGGTCACTGCGAAGCATGCCTATTGCCACGTTGCCCTTCCAGAACGTTCTCTTAAGTTCTTTATCTTCAAGTCTTACCATTTCTTCCAATAAAGTTATTGGCTCCGAAATTAAAAAAAATAAAAAAAATAAAAAAATAAAGTCAGAGGTGAAGTCCCATTGAGTAATTCTGTGCTCTGCTCCAAATCCTGTATTTCCTCAGTGGGCAGTTCTGGAGCAATTGCTGACCTGGTGCTGTGTTGCTCTTTTTGACACTGGGTTGTGAATTTCTAACTCCTGAGACTCTGGGCAAAAACACAATGCGAGAAGAAAAGGATAAAAGGATGAAGAGTCTGAGAAAATGTGTTTTTTCCCTGGAAGCCCTTTCTGCCTTGTGCCATGGGGAACAGCCGAACCACCAAAAACCCATTTATAATTGGCATTAGTGAAACCGGGAGCTTCGAGGAATATTGGCCCTAAACTGAGGTGAGAGTGGCAAATCTTGGTACATTTTGCAAAAGGGA
Organism: Mormoops blainvillei; assembly: GCA_004026545.1. Classification (NCBI taxonomy): domain Eukaryota; kingdom Metazoa; phylum Chordata; class Mammalia; order Chiroptera; family Mormoopidae; genus Mormoops; species Mormoops blainvillei. Next base: position 44,528 of record PVJD01004245.1, read on the forward strand.
AGACACAGGTTTTTAAAAAGTTGAAATACGGATTGTCATATATTAGTTGCTAAACTCATATGGTTCTACTTAAGGCTCTTTTTAAAACAAATGTTATAAGGGTACATTCCTTTTAAAAGGTACACACACACACACTCACACACACACTTGGGGAAGGGATTGACTCTTTTCTGGGAAATTACCGAAGCCACACAATCTCACTGATCTATATCATGCTGATTAATGCCTGATGGTAAGAGAAATCCAAGCGAGAGGTAGTTAGTTGAACGTTATCACCCAACGGACCACGTTAGTCCTGAGCACTTTCTCCAGGGGATTACATCATCATCGTCACCTGATGTAGCCACCAGAGTGAAATTCCTACCCTCTCCAGTGCTTCGGCAGGGGCAGAGAAGTCTGATAAGAAAGAGTATCAGAGGCGTGGAGGCTGAAGCTGTGCATGGACGGGGCTTGAGTGGGGCCAGCGTGGGAACTCACACAGAAACCTTCCGACTTATTAGAGCTGTCTCCCTCCTCCAGCTCCAGCACATCCGGGGCTGCAGCTTGGTTTTCCTTTGGCAATGAGATGCATCCAATTGGCCACAAGGCACTCATTCCACATTTACTGCTCAAATGAGGGCAAATTAGTCTATTTATCTGCTCTAAAAATACTGTGATCTAAGGTTGTGCTTCTGGAACATGCAAGGAAGCCAGGCACGTAGGACACATGGGATCTTCTGGAGCGTCCTGACATTCAGGAGTGGGGCAATAGGTCACGATGTACTTAATAATCAGGCTTTTATTATGTAGCTCTGTACCATTTACGGCAATATTTTTGTTTGCACTGGCTTTGGCAGTACATACAGTATATGAAATTATTTTGACCAGCATCATAGTAACTGGGAGGCAGCCATGTTTGGTGGGAAAGACACAGCTTTGCAGTCAAACAGAGCTGTGTTCTTAACTCAGGTGCCTCCTTGAAGCAAATCTGGGATCTCAGGAGCTGAACACTTTATTCTCTTCACCTCCCTTCCTCACTAGCAAATGTGACACCCAGCCGTGCAGAGTGGGAGAGACCATTTCAAGTTCATGTAAGGGTAGCTGGCCTGAGGAACGCGCTTTGAGAGACAGAGACCTAGCAATGATTACCATCTTGCTGCATTTAGTCTTCTTAAATGGGACACCAACTTTCCATTCATACTGGTGTCTTGCTTTTCTTTTTCTGTCTCTGTCAGAATTTTAAAGTTACTTCCTTGACAAAATCTCCTGTCTTGAGTTATTAATGCTTTTTTTTTCTGTTACGAATAAAATTTCGAGTCATAAAGTTTCACTCAGTGCGGCAATGCAACTGATGGGTATGGCTTTCTCTTCTATCCTGCAACTCTAACTTTTTCATTTCCTACATTGTGGTTGTGTTTGTTGACTTTCCTGAGCGTACAAATAATAGTGTAACAGGGACATTAGCCAAAGCAAGTGCTACTTTATAAACAACTTTATTCTTTCCCCTGATTACCTGTTACAGTGCAATCTTTCCTTCCCTGCCCTTGGACAAAATCTGGAGCAGGTCCCATGATTTCTCTAGCTGATCGTAGGGGGGTGTGATATTAAAAGTCCTTAACGGTTGTTCCGGCTGGGCCCCCAACCTATCAGAGCTCGTGCTGGCCCTGCTGGGCCAAGCGGTGCCCCTTTAATTTCTCTATCTTGGGGCACATGGAAGGTGCCAGGAGAAGAGTCATGCCAGTCGTGCGCGCGCGTGTGTGTGTGTGTGTGTGTGTGTGTGTGTACGGGTGAGGCTGAGACATTTACCATCTGGCACAGAAGGACTTATGGATTAATATTTTGATGATCGGTTCGGCCACGCTATTGTGGACTGGCGCAGGAATCAGCCTTATTCTTAGATAATAAAAAAACCCTCTGGTCATGTCTAATGCCAGATCACTGGTCACAATTTTATCTCACATGTTAGTCAAAGGGCTCACCTTCACTTAAAATGAAAACCTTTCCTCTACCTCAGCTGGAGGAAAGGAGAGAAGATGGTGTCTCTTTTCTTGCCTGTGCATTTCACTCCTTTTTCCCAGGCACTGGGATGACTAGCAGCTCCACACTGGACAGGGCTGGGGGTTGGGGAGGCAACTGATTGGTACCAGGAAAGGTGGAACTTCTCAGGCGCAGGTGCACTGCTGTCTTTGACAGTCACAGTATAGAATACTGTCTGTAAAACGCAGATGGCTACTGCCTACCTTCCAAAGACTATAAGAAATAAATCCAAGTATGTTAACTGGGCCTGTGGTTGTGAGACTATGTGTGTAAGCGGCAGGCAGGTTCAAATGTTGATATCGCCATCAACTGGGCACAGAATGTAATGCAGCCCTTTAGAGCAAATTGGGCACTAATCAATAATTTTAAAAATCCCATTAAAAAAGGTGATTCAGGCAGCATGTATACACCTTGAAAAATAGTTTGATTAAAAAAAAGAAGAGAAAAAGGAGTAGTTAAAATGCATGTATGTGTACTTAAAATAATTTTCAGTGATCAAACCACATTACCAAGAAACACAAATCATTTGGGAAAAAGAAAGAGAAAGAAAACAGACTCCCTCAACCCCATACAAATATGGTTAAAATTTTGGTGTATTTTCTTCTAACATTTTCCTATAATAACAATAATAATCACTAGGTGTCATTCAGCAAGCTAAATGCTATAAAGCAAACACTTTTCTAAATGTTTTTAAAATACCCTCTTAACAGGTAGGTGAATAAATAAAATGTCGTGTACAGATACAATGGAATATTATTCAATGATAAAAAAGAAAGGGATTTCTGATGCATGCTGCAAAATGGATAAACCATGAGAACATTATGCTAAGTGAAATAATCCAGACACAAAAGAACAAATACTATATAATTCCACTTGTACGAGGTACCTGTAATAGGCAAACTCATAGAGACAGGAAGTAGAATGGAAGTTTGCAGGGGCTGAGGGGTTAGTGTTTAATGAGTACAGTTTCTTTGGAGGATGATCAAAAATTTTGGAAATGGATAGTGGTGATAACTGTGCAATATTATGAATGGACTTAATGTCATTCACTTGTGCACTTAAAAATGGTTAAAGTGGTAAATTCTGTTTACACAAAAACATATTCTCATTCAAGCCTCCTAACAATCCAATGAGTTATACCACTAATAAATGGATTTGAACCCAGGTAGGCTGACTACAGAGCCCAGACTCTTTGTCCATATTTTAAAAGAGAGAGAGAGGGCGTTGCGGCGAGGCCCCGCACACCCGTCACCTGGCCTCATCAGTTATCCATTTATGGACAATTTTATTTAATCCATTCCCCCATGTAGTCCCTGCCCTACCCCTAGGGGATTTTGATGCAATTCCCAGACAGCATTAATCTGTAAATATTTCAGTATACGTCTCTAAAAGAATAATTAAAAAAAAAATAAATGTATAAAATAATTTTTAAAAACATTGTAACACCTTAAAAAATCTAACAATTTCTTAATATCATTGATGATTCAGTTATCGTTCACATTTCCCAAATTGCCTAATAACTTTTTAAGTTTGTTTGAATTAGGACTCACAGAAAACCCATACATTGCAATGGGTTGCTAGGCTTCTAAGTCTTCCAACACGAAGTGCCCCCTCTGTCTTTTGTTGTTGTCGTACTTAGTTTTTGTTTGTGTGTTTGTTTAATGATGCGCATCACGTGCCCTGTAGAGTTTCCCCCAGTCCAGATCTTGCTCACCACACCCTATAGAGTCATTTGATGAGTTCCTTTGTCCCTTTTAATTCCCGTCAACTGGTGGTCATAGCTGGAGGCTTCACCAGTGTCAGGATCTGCTGTTTTGGCAAAAAGAAGTCACAGGTGGCGCTCTGTACTTCCATCAGGGGGCCCAGAATCTCCAGATGCCTGTTCTGTTGTTTCTGATGTTAGCCGACAGTGGTAATTATTGCCCAGGTCATTCATTCATCCCGGATTGGGAAATAATGATGTTCCCTCTTTATGTAAGAGCTGGAATCCTTTCATAAAGAAAATTTTTTCTGTCTCAAATTGTTGGTTATCCAGCTACGGTTTGTACAGGGAGAGCAGGATGGAGACTTTATCATTTCCCTTTATTTACCAGTTTTCAGAATGCTGTGTTTCCTAGCAGTGTGCTTTATTTGCCATAATAGAATTTTGAACGCACGCATTTGAAGATATTTGATGTGTTTCAGTCTGTTGCAGTTCCTGTAGTAGGCGGAATAATGGTCCCTAAAGATGTCCATGTCCTAACCCCAGGAACCCGTGATCATGTTCTGTTACATGGCAAAGAGGAATTAGGGTAGCAAGTGGAAGCAGGGTTGCTGACCAGCTGACGGTACAACAGGGAGATGTTCTGGATAATCTGGGTGGGCCCAGTGCACTACTTTTAAGGGCCCCTGAAAGCAGAAGAGGAGGTCAGACTGATGCGCTGCGAGGGCTCTGCCAATGCTGACTTTGAGGATGGAGGAAGTTGGTCATGAGCCAAGGAATACACAGCCTCCAGAAGCCAGAAAAGACGAGGAAACAGAGTTTCCTCAAAGCTTCCCACAAGGAATGCAGTCTCGGCTGCCATCTTGATTTTTAGCTCATCTCGATCTTTAGCTCAGTGAACCCTGTGTTGGACTTGTAATCTACAAACCTGCAACTTTGTGTTGTTTTAAACCACTGCATTGTAGTACTTTGTTACAACAACAACAGAGAACTCATACAGTTGCTCTCCTTACTGATGCTCATCTGAATCCGTCTTCGGCCAGTGCTATCTTTTTCAAATGGACTTCCGAGTCCTTGAGTTGTCTTGCTTTCTGGTATGACAAGATGTTCCTGGCCAGCCTACTGCTAAGCTCTTAGAATTTGACTTCTATCTCAACTTCCTTTGTTCTCTTGATGGTAACCAGAGATTTTAAATAGAAAAATACAGTCTTTATCATTTTTGTCTTCTCTGCAGTACTTGATACTAGTCTTGTTCTTTTCCAAAAGACATCTATCCTCCCCGTGACCACAGAATCCTGCTCCAGTGCCCTTCTTGGGTCTTCCTTCCTGTCCCCCTAAGGCTGTCCTCAAGCCTCATTTCTTCTTTCTCCACTCTCTTCCTCAGGAATTCCATCCATGCAATGATCCCCCCAGCCAATGGCTCCTAAACCTGTATTTCTCTCCCTCATCTCACCCTCTCCTGACCCCAGGACCTCATTTCCAACCGCCTGCTGAGAGTTGCCACCTGTTCTGAGAGCCCGCACCTCAACTTCATTGCAAAACCTTTACTCCCATTGTCCCTCAGCTCTTCCCTATTTCTGTTCTCTCTGACACTTAGATTTAAACTCCGGGTGCTATTTAAAAACCTTCCATGTTCTGGGACCCTGCTAAAATAAGAAATATAACTACTACCAAATATGTAATTATAATACTTTTATTTTTGTTTTGTTTTTGCCATAAGAAACAAGATTTTTTAAGTTTGTTTGGCCCTTGAGTGTCCATCCACGGACACAGGCCCCCACGGAAGCCACACAATCGTCGGAGGTTTCTTTGTGAGTTGGGGGATTAGCTGGTTTGAACAGTCTCCAGCTAACCTGGTGTGAGTGTGTGGCCTTCTCATGGGATTGCAACACTTGCCGCCTTTGCTAAGGCTCCCTCTTCACTGAGAAAGCTCAGGTGGTTCTTGCCAATGCTTCTGCAACTGTTCTCTCTACGCCCCCCTGTCTGGCCAACCTTATTTTGTTTTCCTTAGAAATATTAATATCTTCCATCTGGTGACCGGCAAACCACCCTGGGCACATAAAATCACAAAATTAACTGAGATAGATATCTACTAAACTAGCAGTGTATCTAGCTAGAGGAGAAGCTATGAATTTCTATTTAACACTTGGCAGAACCCTTAAGAAATATCACTTGAAAACAAGTATTTGTATTTGTGCTGCAACGCTAGATGTGGGCTTTAAAGGCCTGTGCATCACTGTGGAGCCCAGCGCCCTCTTGTGTTCAATGAGAAGTACAGCCGGCTCTCCGTGATTTCCCAATCATATTTTTAAACATCTTTTATTTTGCAGAAACTGAGAAAAGAATGTGAAATTCTTTAGATCGCTTATTTTCCCTTTCATCCTACTTTCTCCAACACTGTCACTTCCACATTTATTCCCTCCAGGCCTCCCAGATCATATTTGACCCTGTAATTAGATTATTGTTATTAAATCATCTAAATTTACGTCTGTGTAATTTTTATGTTTCCAAGACATAATTTCATATATTAGGCATCAAAACATGTTGTATAAGTGGATAGATGAGGCCAGAGAGAACTCAAGCAGTTGCATCAGATAATACAGGCAGCGGGGATGGCAGAGGTGATGAGGAAGAGGGGAGCTGGGAGGCACATCTCCTCGTGTGTGACCCTTAAATAATGCCCTGTGTTTTGAAAAAGTCTGGTCATATGGGTGTGCTGACCACAGACCCTGACAGCGATGGGTGTTAAACATCCATTCTTACTTTGACCAATTGTACAAACTTGGATAAGTTATTTAACCTTCCTAATCTCAAGTTTTCTAATCTGCAAAAAAAATAATAGTGCCTTCCTCACAGGGCTTTTAGGAGAACTAAATGAGATAATATATATAGCATATTTATAGTATACAAATGATATATGTACAAATACATGTTAAATTAAAATAACACATACGGCAAATACAATACTAAAAGGTCAAATCAGGACAGTGTAAAATTGCCTCTTTTTGTAGAGGTGCATCCTGAATGATTTTGAAAGAGGAAAGGACATATTTCTCCGGTAAATGGTAATTTAAAAATAATATGTCATAGGTCTAATTCCACTGAGGAAAATGTTTAGCCTCAGGAACAAGTTGCCCTTTTGGGGGGAAGGCAGGGAACTGACTGTGAAGAGAGGGACAGACTCACAGACTCTGCTGGAATCTCAAAATGGCAATGACAGCTACAAATCAAAGAACAGGACATCGATACCCTAATTCAATGTGAAGACCCGGACAAATATGCAGGATACACTAAACGGAGTTAATTTATACATAATCATAAAATTCTTAACTCTCCCTTCCTCTAACCTAACTAAACATTCGTTTTGAACGCTGTGCAAGCCCCGCGACAAGCCTGTCCATCGCGGCGGCTGTCAGGCCCACCAACCGCTTCCTCCGCGAGAGCCTGGAGCTAATGAAGCAGGTTCTGCTCAGGCTCTTTCTGGAGTCAGAGAAAGCCACGCATTAGGACCAAGATGGGAACCTACAAAGCTACAAAGCGGCTTGTTTGAAAAAGATCTAGTCAGCAGGGATAACTAATAAGGTGATTGGATTTCCCACGCTGGTGGCAGAATGGGGAAGTGTCAGCTAGTTGCGAGCAGATGCAAACACAAAAGAGAAGCAAAGCCTAAAAGAGGAGTTATATTAATGACAACACGTTAAAGACCCAACAACTCCTGTTGAAGGAGCAAACGTGCTAATCTGGTCTCTAGAGCTTCCTTAGACTGCGAATGGTGCTATTCTTAGACGTCTTTTAATAACCCCCCCATGACTGGAGATAGCATGAGATGTCTGGTTTATGCAATCAAGAAGGAGTCATTAACAGCAGGGGGGGTGGAAATTAAAGGAGATAATCCCTGCCATTGTGGAACTTAAATCGTAGTTGGGAAGATCATGTATATTATGGTAACTCATGGGACATTTATTAGTTCCCTACTGTCAAGTGTAGCGGTCCCCCTTATCTGCAATTTCACTTTCCATGGTCTCACTTACCTGTGGTTAATCAAAGTCGGAAAATATTAACCGGAAAATTCCAGAAATAAACAATTCATGTCGTGCTGTCCTACTCCATCCTGCCTGGGATATGAATCCTACCTAAGCTACCTGCCCATTAGTCACTTGGTAGTCATCTTGGTTGAGGGGGAGAGAGAGAGAAACCACATTCACATAGCTTTTATTACGGCATATTGTTATAACTGTTCTATATGATTATTACTGGGTTAATCCCCTGCCAAGCCTAATTCATAAATTAAGCTTTATCACAGGGATGTATGCAGAGGAAAGAAGCAGCACATACAGGGTTCAGTGCTATCCATGGTGCAGTTTTAGGCATCTACTGGGGGCCTTGGAATGTATACCCCACAAATAAGAGGGGTGCTACTGTAAAACATTTAAAGCAAAATGAACAGGTGCAAAGGCAAAGAGGCATGAAACAGCTCGGTCTGTTTGGAGAACTGAAAAAGAAGGGCTCAAGCTCGGAGAACGGGGAGGGACGGAGTGCAGGGACAGTAGGAGTTAAAATGGAAACAGTAGTCCCGGCTGAGGTTATGGAACAGTGTTCTTTACAGCTAAAGAGTTAAGACTTTGTACTGAAGGAAGTTTCAGGAGAAAAGTAGCCAGGTCAGCCAGCTGTGTGTTAACACCTCCACAGAGAGGGACCGGAAGGAGGGAAAATTGAAGGCAGGGATGCCAATCAAAAGGCTGATTACAAGTTCCTTCGAGGCAGAACGTGGGTGTGAGCTAAGCAGAGGTGAGTAAGACCACGAAGTCAACATAATGTCGAAAGGTAGAATCGACAACTTGGTAAGGAATTTGAGGCTAATGGGAAAGAACTGGGGGTAGATATTAAAGATAAATTGAAGGTTTTCAGGTTGGATAGTGATGCCATCAGCTTAGAAAGGCAATAGAAGTAGAAGACAGACATGAAAACAATGATTTCAGCGTTGACTGAGTGAAGTGTCTATGGGGCAGCACAACTGAAGACTGGGGTTGCTGTGTAAACACTGTTCTATGCCATCACTCCGCCGAGTCCAGAGATGCTGCATTTTTCTAACTTGCACAAGGCCCCTGGGGTAGTTTAGGGGAGACATCCAGTAGACAGGGCAGAGTGGGGACCCGGCTACAGATCACAATGTAGGAGACATAGCTCTGCAGAGCTGCACTGGCCACTGCAGTAGCCAATAGCCACATGTGTCTATTTAAATTAAAAGTCATACATTAAAAAACTAATTGATTCCTGCAACCTCCCTAGCCACATTTCATGTGCTCAGTGACCAATGTGATTGGTGGCTATTGTATCGAATGGTATAGATTATAGATTATCCCCATCATCACTCAGTACAGGTAAAATAAGAGGAAAGGTTTGGGGACAGAACCATGGGAAAGAGGAAGGAAGATGAGTGGAGTGGGGAGGAGGAAGGAAAAATCATACCTCTGTGACCAAGAGAAGAGCTCAAGGAGACGAAATAGTGAGAAATAAGAAAAACTGAAAAGAGGTCGAATAAGAAAAGAAGTTAAAAAAAAAAAAAGAACCAAAACGCAAAACGCCTAACGGCAGTTATTTCACCCTAGCCCTTGGCATAGTGTTGGAATCATTACTGATTTTTTTCAGGTGTGAAAAGTCAATGAGATGGACCCTACCCCTCAGCTGGCAGGTTTAGCTTTTGGAAAGAACTCAGAACCGCACAGGAAGGAAAATGCTGAGAATGGGATCGTTCTCTTCCACATTTCCATGACGGGGAGGCCTTGCCTAGCCGCATCCTTAGCTAGTGCCCTTCTGGGAGTTTCTAAGAGTCTCTAATTAAGATTTATGTCATTGCCGAATAGGTTTCTTGAAACCTTATCTCTAATAACTATATTCAGACACAAAATAGCACACGAAATTATCTTCCCATATGAAAAATCAAGCTGATAGCCCTGGCTGGTGTGGCTCAGTGGACTGAGCGCCAGCCTGAGAACCGAAAGTTTGCCGGTTCAATTATCAGTCAGGGCACATGCCTGGATTGCAGGCCAGGTCCCCAGTTGGGGCCATGTAAGAGGCAATCAATCAATGTATTTCTCCCACATCGATGTTTCTCTCCCTCTCTTTCTCCCTCCCCCACTGCTAAAAGATAAATAAATAAAATCTTTTAAAAAAGCAAAAATTAAAAAAAAAAAATCAAGTGGATAGAACAGCTGTTACCAGGGGTTGGGAGCAGGGAGGAGTGGGGAGCTATTTTCAGTAACTACAGAATTTCAGTGTGAGATGGGGAGAAAGTTTTGAAGATGGATAATGTTGATGTTTGCATAATAATGTTAATGCCACTGAACTGCACACTTAAAAATGGCTAGGATGGTCAACTTTCTGTTATGTACATTTTACTCCAATTGAAAAAAACGTTTTTTAATAAAACTGCAGTAAAACACGTAACATGGGAAAGGACCCGGGAGAACCTCTACTAACTGAAGATGCCAAACACCAAAGCTGAAAACAATGCTCACAAACATCCGTTCCTGGAAGTAACAGGGCCATTTATGTCTGATTTATGATATTAGGTGTGAAAATAGGGGTTTGATAAGTTGTAAGGTATTAAGCATATCTTACTACTGTTGATGTTGTCCCCTGTGACACTGACTGTCACTGGTCTGGAAAATTAAACGAGCTAGAGCTTTAAATGACGCGAACAGAACAAAAATGCATTAGGCCAGTTTCATAATCAAGATGACATTTATATCTTTTTTTTTTTACCACGTATTTACACTTCAAGTTAATAGCTGCCATTAGCTGGTAGAACAGCAAAGCTCAAATATCAGAAGTAAACCCTGAGGCAACCAGGTTTGCACAGCGAATGCTCACTCTGCAAGGGCAGGAGGGCAGTGCCCATGAGTCACTCCTCGCGGAGGCTCTGAAGGTCAGGCCTGGAGCAAGGTTTAACATAAGACACACGGAAGAAATTCTTAGAGATGCCAATACTACCTCCTTTGTGTCACTGCAACCAGGCAGCAGAAAAGAGGCTAAATTTAAAGCGGGTGAAAGTTCGTACGTGTGAAAAATACTAAGCCAATGAATGTTTCGCCCAGAATTTTTATCAGTTACATAATAATAATAGATTATTTTTATTACTTATTATATAAATTTTGACTACTGACTGTCTCCCATCGGCATCCAGACTTTTCCTTGTGAACATACTGAAAACCTGGAAGTGACCACTTGCACGTTTATGGATCTCCCCCTGTTTCTTCTCAGAGGGTATTGATGAAACACAGGAACCGGACCATCTTTTAATCAAATCAGTTTTCCCTAGCCCCTGGGAACCAGGACTAGGAGCTCTGCTCAGCTCACACAGGGATTCTGCTGATGTCACAGCCTGACAAATAAAATCACCTCGTGACTGTAAGCTAAAAAGGCACCAACACAATGCCAGAACAGACACTGGAAATGGAAACACACCAAAGAGAAGGAGAGAAGGAAATGACAAAGGAAAAAATTCAAGAAATGAGCCGCACTATACTTAAACTTTCAGCCTGATAGTCTGGCACAAACTGCTCATTATTATCAGGTACCTGAGCTGAAGGAAAGAAAAAAAAATTAAATTAAGAGATAAATGCAAAGGCATAAGGAATGTCAAGTAAGATCGTTCTTGTCAGATCTTTTTATGCTGAGATCAAACCTATTATTATCTGCCAGTGAGTTCCTATTTAAAACAGCATTGACAGCAATACTTGGGAGGGGAAATAGAAGCGACTATTGATATCAACTAGAAAACATGTATGTCAGAAATATAACGGGGGCAGTCCCTCTGAATTTCATCTACCTGATGGAAGTAAAAGAGACATGCCAAATAAAAGAAGCTACAGGATTTCTATTAGCTGCAGTGCTTCTTTTTGCAAAAATGAAGTAAAAGGTATTTCATTTTTCTTAAAAGATTTTATTTATTTATAGAGAGAGGGGAAGGGAGGGAGAAAGAGGGGGAAAGAAACATCGATGTGTTGTTGCCTCTCTTGCACCCTCCGGGGTCCCGGCCTGCAACCCAGGGAATTGAACCAGCAACCCTTTGGTTTGCAGGCCAACGCTCAATCCACTGAGCCACATCAGTCAGGGCATGAAAGGTATTCCAATTCACCCACTGCCAGTGCTTAAACATCTCATTTAAGTTAAGCGCACAAATCTTTCAAATAAAGTGCAGTTATCACACACATCCCTTTGCTTTACAAATGTCTGGTTTTGGTATGTTTGGCTTATAGTAAATTAGACCTCCATAATTTCAAATGTTTGCCCTAAATTTGGCCAGAAGATGCAACAAAGTTTTTTAAACAAAAACACTGTCATTGATTTTGGTCATATATAATAAAATATTATGTCAATGGTTATGGTCATAATAAAAAAATAACAAATGATAAAAATAAACTCCCATTTTTCATGCATAATATTTTCCTGGAGACTATTCAGTACTAACAAAAGGAATTTTCTTTTTCCTTTTGCTATCATTTTTGCAAAAAATAGGAATATCACTATTTTATCAGTCCTAATGTCAAATGATTTTCCTATTTTTAGTAAAAGAAAAGAAATACTAAATAGCAAGAACTTAATGTATTCAGCAGCAATCAAAACTCAAGTACACTTTTTCACTTCTAAAACATTTTTATCATGTGAGTGAATAAAGCATTCATGATGCATTTACACAATGAAATACTACTTGGCTGTAAAAAAAAAAAAGAGAGACTAAGAAGATTTTACCCTTTGTGATAGCATGGATAGACCTGGAGAATATTATGCGAAATGAAATAAGCCAGTCAGAGAAAGACAGGTACCATATGATTTCACTCATATGTGGAACCTAATGAACAAACTGAACTAACACGCAAAATACCGTACTTTGCCGTGTATAATGCACACCCAGGTTTTTGGCCCAAACTTTCAGGAAAAAAATCTTTCATTTTAAACTTTTAATTTGATTATTTATTTATTTTTATTTAGATACTTTTTTGTATTATAAAGACATTTTAGCAGTTATTTTTGAACACATTATGGGAGAAGAAATTTTATGTAACAAATAATTACAAAACACAAGAACAGATACAAGGTATTTCAGGTACTACCCATGTATAATGCACATCATTATTTCCCCCCCCAAAACTTGGGCAAAAAAAGTGTGCATTATACACTGCAAAGTACAGTAGATAGAGAGCAGTGGGACACCTCTGGTGGGGTTGGGGAGTGGGGGATGGAGGGATCTAGAAAAAAGACAAACGACTCATGGACATGGACAACAGTGTGGTGATTGTGGGAGTGAGGTGGTGGGTGGAAGTGGAAGAGGCTATAAGGGGATAAATGGTAATGGAAAAAATACAACAAAAAAACTATTAAAAAAATCATTCACAAAATGTATATAACATATTAATCCTAACCGAAAGATAAAAAAAATAAAATATTTTCACCATAGTTGATTTAGATGTCAAAATAACCTATTCCAAATTGACAGAATATTATAAAAATGAATTTTTACATACACACAAATGTCACACCCACACACATACAAACTACATACAAGTTAGGTTACTTTTAATTTGGTAAAAATATAATGATTTATTCTAATTAACTTAAGCTATGATCTAATTAGCTAGTATTATCTAATACCTAAAACTTTTACCCAATCAAGTCATATTAAAACAAATGCAGTTAATTTTTTAAAAGCCTATTCTGTATGGGGACTTCTTCTTAAGATAATCAGACTGTGTTGAAAAAATTTTGAGTTGGTAATTAAATGAGTTAAGAAAAATTCTACATAAAAAGAAATTCTATATTTAAAAATTCTATATAAAAAAGGAATACAACATACAGTTAAAGTTTCTTTTTATCAATTTATAGTATTTTTTAAAATGGCAATATTTGGCTAAATAAAATTTATGTTACATTATTAAAAACAGAGCCAATGATAATCTTGCCTATTATCAAAATGTAGTTTCACATTCGACCACTTTCTAACAACTTTCCTCCGTACACCAGTACTTATACTATAAATTCCAGCCTATACCACCAAATGAAACCAAACAAAATAATAACTTTCCCCCCCTAATAATAGCACATGGCTATTTCATCAGCCTATCCTGGAAGAAGAGTTCTTTTCTCTACACAGTCCATGAGTATCTGATGCCATGGGTAACTAAACTTAACGCAAATTTTAAATCATAGTACTATGACTTGCTAGCTGTGTAAGCTATGTAACATTATTTAACCTTTTTGAACTCCAGTTTTCTCATCAGCTTAACATGGATAATACGATATTTTTTTATGGGGATTAAGTGAAATTGTCTAAACGCAATGCCAGGTATACAAGAAACATTGCTTATTTTCTTCTTTCCAAGCCTCCGCCGCTCACCCATTTTTTTTTTCAATTCCCCACAAAAAAACTACAGTAGTCTCACCTTATCCGAGGCTTTGCTTTCTGACATTTCAGTTGCCTGTGGTCACCTGTGATAAACCGTGGCTCAAAAACATTACATGGAAAGTTCTAGAAAATAACAATTGGCAGCTTAACTTTGAAACCGTGAAACATTCTGAGTAGTGGGATGAAATCTTGCGCTGTGCCCGCCCCCACGTTGTAGATGCTCCTGGTCCGTCAATTATTGTTGTTTATCGTTTACTGTGCCTAATTTTTAAATTTAACTTTATTACAGGTATGTGTGTATGTATAGTGAAAAAACAGAGTATGTATAGAATTTGGTGCTATCTGCAGTTTCAGGCATTCACTGGGGGTCCTGGAACGTATTCCTCATGGATAAAGGGAACTACTGTAGTGCCAGGGATACAAAGATAAACAGAAAATAGACCTTGTCCTCCAGGGACCCAGAGACTTCAGTGGGAAATGGATGGTGTGAAGGGCATGTCCAACATGGAAACCGATTCGGGGAGGGACGGAAGATGCTTCTAACAGGCACGGTGATTGCTTCCTGCTGTTAGAAAAGTTTGTTGCCTGATGTTTCCATCCACTTGGAGGAAGCTCAGTTATTATAATTCATAGCCTGTCTCCATTCCCTCACCCCTTCCTCTAGAAAACTATGAATTTAGGAAGAATTAAAATGGACATGTATGGACCAAACCTCTTCTCCCTTTCGGGACCTAGGAGCTGAAGAAGCAGAGTCTAACTCTGGTCCAGCATTGCCTGCAAGTGGATGCGTAAGTCTGCCTAACTCTTGCCCTAAGCCTCCCAACTTCATCTTTATCAGTAATCAACATTTGATTTCCCATCTGCCTATTCTTTATTGCACTTTTCATTTTGTTCAGAACCTGAGTAGGTGAGAGAGATCAATATTTGGACCCTCTGGAGACATCAACACTCACAGAGAATGTCTTTTTTAAGACCATGTGAACTCCTCCAACCACTGGCGTCTGAAGTATTGGTGGAGCTGGACCGAAAGGCAAAACAGGCTGATCAGAAATACTGTATGACTTAAGGTTAGGATGAGCAAATGAGCTGCATCAATTGCACCTTGTACTGAAGCCAAAGAATGTGTGGAGTGTGGCTGAATCCCAATAACGGCAGGGCTCTTGAGTTAAGTAAGATCCCCCAAGTCCTGCTACCCTCCAGCGCCAGGCTCACTCTTGGATTTTCATGAAAGTCCACAGGTATGTTGAGAGACAGCTTGCCAGGGGGCTCTCATGTTCTGCTTACCTGGTGATCAGAGGCACTGTTCTAGAGTACAGGACCTTGGTCTGGGCGACTTTTTCAAGGATGTTTATATAACGGGACAGCCTCAGAATAGAGAGATAGTGTGTTCTTCTGGGCAGGTTTATTTACTGGCCAGTAAAATAATGTCCCCCATGGGGGCAAAAGTCCGGCAGGCTCAGGCCCATTATAAAAGATTGGGTTCCCTATGTTCTGAGTTCCTTGTGTGACGTAACCCATTGTGTGTGCTGGTCTTATCTGCCTCTCTTGGTGTTGCCCTGTGGGAATCAGGAATTGGAGAACTGATACAACAATACTGACACTCTGTTTTTTGTTATTGCAGCAATTAATAAGCTTTCCTTTGTCTTTGATCCAAGAATCTTATGTCTATTGCCAGCAACCACTACCTGGCAGCGGGGTGACTTTTTAACTTGCAAAGAAGGTAGAATCCCTGACTCCTCACCACTGACAGGATCCACCCTGGATACCTTATATAAATGAAACAAACCTTCAAAACAAGCCTTTATCTGAGATATCCGGGTGAAGTCTCTTTTCCTTGCTAGGAGCCCTGACTAGAACATATTTAAAACAAATCATCCTGGAGGAAAAGGAGGTTCCAGCTCTAGGAGTGATATAAAAGCTAACTAGAGCTGAGAGCTAATAGCACATGAAGACCTACCCAGAACTGAGCCCAGGGAGTCTTCCTAATGGGGAACCAGCTCAATGTTTGCATGCGCCATGATTCCATTCCTCACCCACAGCCGTTGCACCTCACCTTTGCACAATCCACATGAGGCCCGTAGTTCCCTTAGCCGCCATCAGCAAGTCACTAATGGTTGTGCCAAGATCTGGATCCTTTTCTTTTTAGAGATAATGAGGTGTTTAAAAGCCCTCAGTCTTTTTTGTGTGTTTTCAGCCACTAATTCCTATTTAGATATACTATTCTTTTTTAAATTATTGATTCTAGAGTGAGAAGAAGGGAGAAAGAGAAAGAGAGAGAGAGAGAGAGAGAGAGATCAATTTGTTGTTCTACTTCTCTATGCATTCATGGGTTGATTATTGTATGTTCCCAGACTGGGTATCAAACCCACAACCTTGGCGTATCAGGATGGCACTCTAACCAACTGAGTTACCATGCTAGGGTCTAGACATAATATTCTTAAATTTTGTTATCAGCCTTTGAAAGTGTCCTGTGTGTTACTGCATTTTAACCTCTCAAACTGATGGACTATTTGAGTCATTTACACTGTTACCAGGGACCCCTGGGGGGTCACAATGACTCAACAGGGTTGACATTAGAAACTGTATGTGACACCAAACACTGAGAACTAAGGGTCAGGAGGTAGAACTGTATTAGGAAGAGCCAGGGGTTTGGAGCCAGAGACCTGACTTTGAATCTTAGTTCTACCACTTACGGATGAACAGTTTAACATCTATCAGCTTCCTTTTCTGATAAACAAAGTGCAGTCAATAATTACCACCCCCCCACCCCGGCCCCATCTCCATGCACAGGATTGTTGTGTTAAGTGAGACCAGATATAGAGGATGTGATGCCCAGGCAGTTGGAGCACAAAATATCAAAGCTATAAAATAGCTACCATTACGGTTTCTAATGAGGATCTTTGATCCTGCCCACCCAAACAGCACCACTTGGTTTATTTACAATTTAGGGAAGAGAATGCAACCTCTAAGAGGGCTATCAGTGCTTTTATTTGGGGCATGACTTGAAAAACAGAATGCAATTGACCTGTGAGTGTCAAAATGAGATTAATTCACAACTGATTTGGAGCCGGCACAGTGCTTATTCCAGAATTATCAACGAGGAGAGAGGAGTTTGAATGCTACCGACTAAAATCACAGGATTTAGAAAGCAGGCAATCCTACTTTTCAGGAACACCCCTCCCCACCCCAAACCACCAGTATTATTCACTCCACCCTGGGATGCAGCATGAGGACAGTTTTGGGAGTCGGGAAAGAAAGAAGAGTGAGACGCTGTCGGATCGTGTGCCCTCTGTCCTTAGAGCAGAGCTCAGACCCCAGACCACTTTCTTACTGGGACAGGTCACAGACGGAGAGCATGAAGGGAGCAGTTCAGGATGTGCCACCTCATAGCCACCTTCCTCTCATGTGTGGAGCTAAAACGAAGTGCATTGAGCATAATGGAGAAGAATTTAGGGCTTGGTTAGATAAGATTAATGAACTGCAGAGAAAGGCCTGTAGCTGCTTCTTCTCTCAGAGAAAGTACCCACGCTGGGCGTGAGGCAAAAGCCTAAGAATCCAGGGGAAGGGCTTGGGCAGGGGGCCTCTCCTAAAAGGCAGAGAAACTTCTGGGGATGGAGAAGCAAAAAGTAGAGAATTGAAGGGTGAACGTTTCAGTAAGAAGGGGAGGGCAAAATATGTGCCAACCCCCTGCTTTTAAGCCGTTTGCCACATTTTCTGGCTGAACAAGGTAGGAGGCTAAGAAGCCCAGATGAAGGGCTCCACAGAGCAGAACTGAGTTTGTGCGAGTCTTGTAGTGCTGAGGAGATGAGGGCAGAGCTCAAGACTCCCCTTGGGATGAGCCCAGCCAACTCTCCTGGCTCTGCTGGCCCCCTCGAAAGGCTGTACTTCAAGAGCCCAGTTGAACCAAAGCCTTTCCAAACCCAGCCTGGAGTCAGCTGGGTCTCTAAATGAATTAAGGTAATCAGCGTGCAGTCCATCTACCAGGCAAAAGAAACGGTGAACTTTCCCTAGAGGAAGATATCCCCCGGAATCACAATAATTTTCATACTCCCCGTCAGTATTCAATTAAAAATTACTTGGCATGTCGAGAAAAAGGACAAAGTGACTAAAAACTGAGAGGAAAAGAAGACAGTAGGTCTGTAAGTAATATAGATATCAGCACTGTGGGTCGAGGACTCTGTGGACCTAAGGATGTCCAAAACCATAGAGAATTTGTGTAAGATTTTATTTGAGTCAAAATGACAACATTGCCAGGAAGCAAGATCTCAAATGCTTTGGAGAATAACGATTTTACAGTTTCCTTTATACCTTTAAAATTAGGGAGGGGTCGTAAGGAACATTGCAGGAGGGAGAAAGCAAGGTATAGCAGTTAATGGGTACGTGCTCCATCGAGGGTGGTTCCGCCTCTAGGGGGTCTGAAAGCGGATCACTCTGGCATTTCAAAGGTGTTTAACCTAGGTGTCCAAGAGCAACAGACAGGGCTTGCTTAAGGCAAAGATAAGCCTTTTACTAAAAAAAAAAAAAAAAAAGAAAGTTATATGCCTGGGGCATGATTAGAATTATGGACCTGATTCATGGATATAAATCTCTAATTTCAGGCACTTAGTCAGCCCTCTCTCCGTTCCTTACCATTTGTCCAACTGTTAATTTGACAAATGACTTGTCCAGCCAGTTGAAGATTAGCTAAGATTTGAGTGTTTATTAAGTTCCAAGCAATGTGCCAAGTACATTCTTTCATTTAATCCTCAAAACAACCCTAAGGGTAAATATACTTAATGTCAGTTTATAGAGGAGGAAACTTAAGGTACAGAAGGGTTAACCTGCCTAAGATTCCGTTAAGCAGTATCAGCAGAGAGCTCAGACTCTTGAGCTGTCTTTCTCCAACATTCATCAGGAAAAAAAAGTTTTCGGTTTTCGTCTTACAACATAGTGTACCCCACGCAGGGCAGGTGACTTAGAAAATTACCTGTAGATTTCCCCTATCGCCCCCAAACTGGAAAGACTCATCATCTCTTTGTCAGATGTGTTAACCCTGCCCGATTCAGGTAGAAACAGCTACAATTTCATTAAACGTAACGGAATGAAAAATACATAATTTCTAGAACTTAGGTGGTGTATTTGTTCTGTTGGAGTACAGTTCCACGGCAAAGGTCCTGCGCTGAAATGAGCGCGAGCATCCAGTTTCTAAGGGAGGGGGAGGCAGAGCACAAGGGGGCTGGGAAAGGGTGTTGGGCTGACGACGCTGCAGCTTAGGTAACATCTGGAGCTACCGTCTGATGTAACCGAACATTCTGAACCACATCTTAATTAGGACCAATGTCGTTGAAGGTAGGGGATGGTGAACAACAAAATCCTTCCTGGTAGTCAGGAAGCCATATCTGAACTGGAAGGCAAGACCATCTGCTGTGAGAACAGAAGTTAGGGGCGAGATAAGCTTGAGGAGCGCAAAGAACTAAATTAACCACGAGGAAGCCTGGGAGACAATCTATACATGAAAGGACAATTGCACGGCGTGTCCCCTGGTTCAGTTGAATTAGCGATAGAAATAACAATGAAAGACATGGAGTGATATGAGGCTGTGATCAGACTGGTGCAGTGGGATTTCTGACTTCAGAGGTGGGGAGGTTCTGAAGCAATGACTTCAGAGGTGGGGAGGTTCTGAAGTCTAAATTGCAACCATGGGAGAAAAGCGAAGCCTTGGCTGGTGTGGCTCAGTGGATTGAGGGCCGGCCTGCAAACCTAAGGGATGCCTGTTCGATTCCCAGTCAGGGCACATGCCTGGGTTGCAGTCTGGGTCCCCAGTTGGGGGATTGCAAGAGGCAACCGATTGATGTATCTCTCATACATAGACAATTCTCTCCCTCTCTTTCTCTCCCTTCCCCTCCTTCTAAAAATAAATGAATGAAATCTTTTAAAAATACTCTATTTTACTAAAAAAAAAAGTGCCGAGAAGAGTTAAGGTCAAATAAAAAGTCTGAGGCCACAGTGGCATTGAGGATGGGTCATTCATTCCCTTGTATGTAGCTATCACCAGTATAATTTCAGGGAAAATGTCAGAATGAAGTATCTAAGCTAGGTGCTGAATTTCTCGGTGTTCGATGAAGGTCCAGAAGTACAGACAACGGCAAAGGGGCTGTGAAGATGTCATGAAGCTCACACAGGGAGGTCCGCGTGCCAAGGCCACAAGCCTCTGCTGTGGACGGCGTGGAAGAGCAAGCCGGCCCCACCTGCGAGGGCTGCGGAGGCTCGGAGGCCTGGAAAGCCGTCCGTAGGAGAGAGGGAGCGTGAGTTCTTCCAGAGGCAAGTAGGGCCGACCCAGCTTACACAGAGTTTTAGAAGGTACCGTGGAAAGGCAGGATCAGTACATGGGCTACTTCCAAAGTCATGCTCCTGGGTGACCCATGGCTGTACCACCCTCGCTGAGCCTGCTTACTTATATAAAACGGGGACAAGCACAGCAGGTCCTCAAATAACATCATTTCATTATGTTCACGAGATGCTATAGAACCTTAACTCTTGTTTATATCAAGTAGTCTAGGATAAAGTTGGTTTCGTTATACGTCATTTCACTAAAGCTGCAGAACCCATCAACAGAGGACTTTCCTGTTCTGTATAACTAATGAGGTAGTGAGGATAAATTGAGATGTGAATGTACCTTATGACTGTAAAGCAAGTTGAGTTATGGGACTAGAATTCGGGTACCTGTTATGCCGAACGAAGTATATATTTTGGTTACCAACAGATGACTACAGCTCTGCTGTTCCTGAAAACTTTATGACGCCAATGCATTTTATTCCCTGCGAGTGTGAAACTAACTTGAACTGAAGGAGGTAAAAAGAAAAAATAAGTCAAGGGTGTCAAATGTCCTAGAGAGCACCAGAGACAACTGAGAGTCAAACAGAACACTAGACTTGACAGGTCCCTGCGAGCCGTGGGAGCAGTCATAGTCTGTGTGATTCTCAAGGAATTCGACCTGGATCTAAAAATTAATATTTCAGCGCTTACCAGGAAAGAGCTTTCACGGTCGTTGCTCAGTGAGGGCGTGACAGCGATCTTATGAGGTATAGCTTATTTCTATTCTCCAGGTGGCAAAAATGAGATTGTGCAAAGCTCCACTGTAAACCAGGGATCAAGAACCTTATTCTGTAAAGTGCCAGTCGGTACATTAGGCTTTGGGGGACATACAGTCTGCAGCAGCTTCTCACCTGACGCTGTAGCGCAAAAGCAGCCCTAGCAAAGACGTGGATGAATGTGGCTGTGTTCCAACAAAGTTTAATTTATGGAAACAGGGGTCAGACCAGGTTGGGCCTGGGGGCTGTTTGCCAACCCCTACTCTAAACATGAATTTTCTAATTCCAAACACAGCATTCTCTGCATCGCACCACAAATATACTCAGTGCAATGATCCTTTTTCGAAGTACACTGTTCAAGCTATAGACACATATGTAATGAGACCAGTGTGGAATGTAGCCGCATTTCTAATGAACAGAGGAAGAAAAAGAAAAAAGGAAGCTCATTAATGTCTGGGAAAAGCAGGTTTAGAGTAAGACTGAATAGGAGTCAGAGTATCTTGGTTGTGGTTTCAGCTATATTGCTCAAAAGCTAGAATTTTTTTGTTTTTTTAAATTTAGACAATCTTTATTGGCAGGCGTTGAGTGGAAAATGGTAACAAATCCCAGAGGTATGGGAAAGGAGGGGCATGGTTCCTCTCCCACAACTGACGCCACTGTAAGCAGGTCAGTGGGGCAAGAGCACTTTTTGACTATGGCGATTATGGGACCAGCACCTTCCAAAGAACACGCTCCCAGGTGGAAGGGCTTTTTACAACCCGGGGAAAGGGGAAGGGGTGTTGGCTGCATTCCAGCCCAGGCCGCTTAACTTCTGTTCACCATTGACCTTGCCCCTCCTCAAGAGGAAGGCTTCGTAACTCAGGGCAGGAATGTCAGGGGACCAGGCTAACCCTACCCCTCTCCAAACCCTGGTGATCTACCTTATGCCTGTTTCCCTCTTCCCAGTGACCAGCTAGGTTGGACCACCACATCCTGTTAGCTCAGCCCAACACAAAGCAAGCAGTTCCCATAGCTCCCTGGGCCAAGCTCAGGTTAATCCCACCTCCCACCCATGGCTGATGTGGTTCAGTGGATTGAATGCAAGCCTGTGAAACAAAGTCACTGGTTTGATTCCCAGTCAGGGCACATGCCTGGGTTGCGGGTCAGGTCCCTGGCTGGGGGCGCATGAAAGGTAACCAACTGATGCTTCTCACTTTTCTCCCTCCCTTCCCCACTCTCTGAAAAGAAATAAAATCTTTATTAAAATCTCTAAGACCTCTTCCAGTTCCAGCATTCTGGGACCTGTCTTAAGTGATTAAAATACCATTTTACCAAAGCACTAGCAAGTCAGTCCTGTCAGTGATATATCAATTACTGTATGCTAGTCCTCTTGCCATTGTGCATTTCTATGTACAGAAAGCTATACTTTGTTGGTGATATATAGGGAGACTACCAGTTAAGTTCCTTCTAAGAACCTGGGTATATCTACTTTTTGAGATGTACAGCAAAGCTATTTAGCTGAGTGAACCAGACGGCCTGAGGGTATGACCAGTTTTCAAATACCAAACTCCGAATAAGGTTACTTAGAACCCAAGTGTTATTAAGCAAGTGGATACCTAGTATTTCTACTGTACTCTAAGTATGTGCCTACTAGGACAATGGTCAGTCTGGTGCACAGACAACATAGCCAAAGAGGCAGTTCAATGTGTACACAAGAGCTGCCTAGTGTAGGTTCATCTGGGAAACAAACTTCAGGTCACTGTAGATGTGTACTTATACACTGTCAGGTTATCAGTCTTGCTTCTATGAACTACACCTTCACGAGCCACTTATTCCATGCTCAGCAACATCTTTAATTGGCTTTCAAAGGAGTCTGCTATGATGGAGTCAAAGGCCCCACCATGAGACATGAATACTCTCCGTCCTATGAAAATTGGGTTCGGTTTATCTTAGTTTGAGCTCGGCTGATATAAAACAGCCTGATCTAGTGAAGTGGGGAGAGCCAGCCCCGCCCGGGAAGGCCTCTTCTTAGACAGCACGTGACTTCCAGCCCAGCACTGTCAATTTACCACAATCTCCAGTGGTTAAAGCAAAAATGTACAATGTCTACAAAGAAACTAGAGAAAAATGCAGTGAAAAGATGACCCAAAGGCTCCTTTCTACCAGAATGCCAACTACTTAAAATAAACTGCCAACCTAAAAAAAATGGAATAGGTAAAAAAAAGGAGGCGGGCACATCAGAGTTAGAAACAGGAGTTGGAATCAGTTAAGGAGACTATCGTGTACTTGCAAAAATCCTAGATTAGAACAAAAAGCTCAGGAGAAGACCTTTTATTATAGATCACTGGCTCTACTTCTTGACATAGCTGTCAGTAACATTAACCCCTTGTGCTATGTAACCTTAAGTCAATTAAAATTAAATACAAACCCAGGATGTAGGGGGAACTTGGAAGAAACAGTCCTTACATGTGGGTAATAGAGCTAGATTTTTGTCCTCCTTTCTTAAATCCTCACCCAAGGATTTTCAAAATTGGTTTTAGACTGGCCTACCTAGCCAGGACCTGCTCTCATTTATTCCTAAGAGCATACAGCCCTTACAGTTAGGAATGGGCCTTCTTTTGAACTTACCAGAATCCCTTACTGAGTGTAACTGGCCTAGAACACAGCAAGTACTCAGTAATCATCTCTGCCAACCTTGGCCTTGGTTGATGTAGGAGGCACAGAAATAGATCAACTCCCTGCCTCCATGTCCTTTCACATGGGTCCAGATCTTCTCTCAGAAGCTAAATTGCTACACTGTTCCTGAACACCACTAACTTACGCAATTACCAAGTCCTGTTACAAAGGCTTTACCTCTGAAAGATTTCCAGGATGCACTTTTGAAATTCCCTACCATTAACTAGAACTAGGACTTAATTTCTCTCATCATCTCCATAAAATTTTTGGGAACTACTCTACATGTATGGTACACACTATGGGTAAAATAATTTAGTGCATAAATACACAACCAGAAGTATACTCTTCTATCCACGTTTGGTATAAATGCTGCAGTGGTCACACTGGCTGAAGAACTGTAAGGATGACTTACTTAAGTGTTCTCGTTCGGGCTGTTCCAGAAGACCAAGTGAATATAATCTAAAAGTATAACTATTAACACCACCGCATCAATGTTTAGGACTACTGTACTTTCCAACCATTAAAATTTGGGCATCAGATATTAAATGAATCACATGAGAAAAATCATGATCTGTGATTTTTAATTATCCTAAGCCTTATGATCACATAATTTACAATTTTGTGTTGATGATCTATTCTCCTCTACTTTAATCCTTCTAGTGAGCTGGTAAAAGCACTGTTACTAATCACGCATATATAGTAATTCTAGTCATTACTGAATAGCTGTTCAAGACAATCCTGAATTATAACTTAGTCTGACTTAAAAAATTCAAAGTTGACTTTATCTTGTCAAAGTATCTGACCTTATAGATCATCTATAAAATGTGAGAAGTGTTAAATATTCTTTATTTGATATTATACACAAACCACACTAAAATGCCTTTCATGAAGTTAAAGGCAAAAGTTCAGATACAGGATAGTTTGATTAAATTGGCATAGGTAGGACCAAAAAGATAAAATGGACACGGCCAGCTTATCTTCAGCCCTTGCCTTTTAACAGGCTAATGAACACAATTTGAAACACAAGTGAGTCTTGCTTTTCTAATAAACAGTGAAGAGATTTTTCTCAGTATTTAAACATGTTTATATAACCAGTTACATAAATCTAAATATAAAACCAATCTCCTATAGGTTTGGAGACAGCATTTACCATCTCTGTGAAAAGCTGAACATTACGAACCAAGTCCAATCATATTTTTAGAAGTGGAAAATAGTGATTGCAGTTGCTCAATCGAAATTACCATCGAAGTTCAAAAAGCTGATCAAATTTATTTAACCACTAGCCAATATTATTTAAAACAGAACTGCCCAAAAGAAAAGTTCTATCAGCCATTCATGATCTGAATTCTGGTGTATGAGATCAATTTAAATATGGTATACATAAAAAAAGTCACGACATTTGTAATAAATAAGGCAGTGGCCAAATATTACTCATTAGTAGCTTTTTTGAGATAAGCTATCAAATCTGCCCTTTCTGAACTCTTCTTAATGCCAGCGAAGATCATTTTTGTTCCAGGGATGTACTTCTTGGGATTCTCCAAATACTCCATCAGTGTCGCCTCTCCCCAGGTGATCCCTAAATGAGAAGAGGTGTATTGTTAAGGGTTATCGTTCCCGATAAAGGATTTACCTTAGGTTACATTCACGCAATTTGTGCTTTCCTTATTTAACTGTCTCCCTCTTACCTTTGTTCTTGTTGGCATCCGTGTAAGAAAATCCAGGGGCCTGACCTGTCTTTCGCCCAAACAGACCATGGAGATTTGGCCCAGTCTTGTGCTTGCCTCCCTTTTCCACAGTATGGCACTGGGCACACTTCTGAACAAAAATCTTCTTGCCCTTCTCAACATCACCCATTTTAAAATCTAAAAAATGAAGACTC
The DNA here is from genome assembly GCA_004026545.1 of Mormoops blainvillei. Lineage (NCBI taxonomy): Eukaryota > Metazoa > Chordata > Mammalia > Chiroptera > Mormoopidae > Mormoops > Mormoops blainvillei. The sequence goes on from PVJD01004245.1 coordinate 70,255, forward strand.
AGTTTAAGTTTTTCCTCCAAGTAAAACAGTGGTGACCAATCAACGATCACGTAATTACAGATACATTGTAAATCTGTGACATTAGGTACCAGACTCAATTTTGTTTTACTCAGTACACTTGTAATAAACGCTTTAATACCGCACACACAATTTGGAAGAACTTCCTTAAAAACACATCTGCGTGTATTTAGATGAGGAATAAGCTAGAGCTCAAGTCAGCAGAGTGAGAACCTAGTTCGAAACTGTTTCAAAAGATGAGGTCAAGGTCACAAAAAGTCACGAAATCTGAATAAGTTTGAAGGTTAGTACATTAAGCTAAACCACCCAAATTTCGACTAAGAATGCCTATTTATTCATACTACAACATAAGCCGTCTCCCTCCGACGATGGGCAAAGTACATTAAGAGGTCATGGTTGAGTCAGCTCGCTCAGGTCACTCTTAGCGGCCTTGCTGTGGGTGAGGTCAGCGGCGGGCTGCGAGGTCTCGCAGGGACCCGGCGTTCTCCACGCTCCGGGATGCCTGGGGGCAACCACGAGGTCACCCATCCGGGTGGGTTTCAAGGAGAGTGTGATTTGGACTTCCTGAGATACCTGAGCAGCTTAGGAGGAGCAGCAACAAGTGGCCAGAAGGAGAAATACCCCTTTTCGGAGAAGCAGCAGTTTATGCTCTCTTCCAAGGAGAACGCGAAGCGCTGCGCACCGTCTTCCCGCTCTGCACCCCACCCCGGGAAGTCCTGTCTACCATCTCTACCGCTACTCAGCCCCGACAACAGGAAGGCCGTGATCAGTCAGACCTGCTTCCAAGCCGCCTCCGGATTTCAGGGCCCTGACCTAGTTGGGGGTGGTTCCACTCGACCCCAAGCCGTAGCCCACCAGATTCAGCCTGGCCGCGGTCCGGGGTCCTAATTTCCCGCCCCGCCCGCCTACGCTCCACGCGGAGACCCCAGGCGCAGGCCTCCAACTGCCCGCGCGCGCCCCCACGGCCAGGCCGCCACCTGCTAAGTACTCTGTGCCCTGCGCTCACCGCTCTTTTTGTCGCGCGAAACACAGAAGCTCGCACTCGTAAGCCGGACGTCCCGCTCTCTAAATCCAAGGACACGCCGGCCCGGGCCTAAGTACCGGTGTCAGTGCAACCGAACTCGCTCCGCCTTTTTGCGGCTCGACGTGCGCCCGGGTAGACTCATGTGCAGTGGCGTTGCCGCATCTTATTGGCTCTAGCCGTAGGGGCCTGCATCAGTGACCTGCGCGCGTATTCCGGCTAGCAAGGTAGGATGTATCTCGGGGGTGCCCTTCCTCTCGAAGCCTGTCTTGCGGGGCAGTTACGACAGTCCACTGGACGTACGGCACGAGGCTGACGTCGCCCTCCGGCCTTTGTGTGCATGCGTGCACCGACCGGGAGGGTGGAGTGGAGTTCGGTGGTGGATCGAGGGCGTTATCCTGCAGAGGTAACAGCTCTTGTGCTTGGTGACGTATAGCGTTTCGGGACGGCGTTTTGCCAGACCCGGAGAGAGACGTCCCCTGGCTCCCTTCCCTTCGGCTGGCGACCTTTGCACGCACTTGGTTACACTTTCACGGCTGGCGCCAGCTGCACCCAAAGAGATACCCTGGAATGAGGAGTTGTAGGAGTTGGATACGTGCACACGACCTTGTTCTTCCTCCACTCTGTTCCTTTAAGTCATCTTCCAAGTCTCCCTTTGATGGCCGCCCCAGGACTGGGGGTGGTGCTGCAGGTGTGGGAGAGACTGGATTTCAGCTCTGGCCCCTTACCTGCTGGCTTCTTTCCCGCCAACACCAGTTTCTCTCGTGTTTGTGGGCAGAAAGAACGGAGAGAGTGTGTAGGCAGCATCTAGGAAGCGACATTGTTACGTGGTTAGAAAATTCTTGGAAATCTAGACAGGATTTGCATCCCATCTAACCTAGGTGAAGGTCATGTTCAAGTAAACTGTGGTTGGGGTCATATTGGAATACAGGTTTGATCACCACAGCTTCCAGCTATATACTGGCATTTTTTTTTCCTCCAGAACTAGCTCCCTTTCCTGCTCAATTACGTTACTGAAAAGTTTGTTAACTCCCTTATCCCTCAAATTCAGCTCCCGAGCTGTAATGAATTTTTCCTTCTCATATTCTGTTTAGCACTGCCGTTTACGTTCAGTCAAGTGTTTACTGAATACGTATTATGTGCAATACCTAGAGTAAATCAGTGAGGACTTTTTCTCTGATAAAACTTCCATTCTAGCAACCTTCCTCCTGCCTCCAAGTTCAGCAACAGATACTAGGAGGCTGAACTAGATTATTTTAGATCTCTTCCGAACCACTGCGCCCATGATTTCTCCTTCAGACCACCCAATTTCCCATATGATGATTATTTTTTCTGTGTCCTGACTTCCAATTCTCCTCGCTCTAAGCTCACACACTGTTGTCACAGAAACGTGCCATAAAACAGCAGAAATCTCCCTATTCAAGACCTCTTGTGGCTTTTGGAAGGGACCAAAATAGTGAGCATTTAGGTGTACTACTGAGGTAGTCTCATTTGGCTAAACTATCAAAGTTAGTGATAAGAGCAAGCTTAGAAACACCTTGCAAATTCAACCTGTACTTTTGAAGTCCCGATATTGTTTACCAGGCAGATTTTAGAAGGAGCTAAAGATAACTTCCGGAAACAAAAATTGTAGCCATTGAAATAAACTGCATTTAGTATAAGCTTTTTACAAAGTTCAAGGCCAAGCAAAACTAAGTCGTGTGTATGTGCGTGTGTATACAAATGTTGCATGAAGTCGACCACAACAAGGATACTTTGTTTACAGTGTGATAACTGAGGGGGATGGGGAGGCAGAATGTGATGATGTTCAGCCTCAGCTCGGAACTCTCTTGGAGAATGGATGTCTGTCAGTTTTCTGGTAGCCAGGTGGGGAAGAGGGCTACACTTCTCATAATGGGGAGTCAGTATTTATAACATCACTGTGGTGGCTATTCTCTTCTCGCCTCTCTAGATCCATTTCCCACCCTTCGTTTGCCTTAGGACAACGGTACGTAAGGACAGTATTTCCTGAATCCCTTTGCCCTTGACTTCCAGTTGGGTTCACCAGTGGGAGGCGCTGTAATACTAGGCCCTTCTCTTTCCTGCAGGGTTGGGAGTGGTAAGGCTTTTTGCTATTGCTGGCTCCTACCTGGCTGCCCCACTGTTGAAGTTCCCATAACCCTACTCACAGCTTTGTAAATAGCCCCTACACTAAACGCCCCTCGGCGGAAGCCTTTGAGGCTCTGTTTCCTGCTAGGGTCCTTATTGATAATAGTACTCATTTCCCATTTTCAGAACAGTACCCAGTCCTCAGTTGTGCTTGGTGTTCTCCATGTCAGAAATCCTGTCTTACCTTTCTTCAGAGAATGATCCTCGGGCGGCTGACAGGATGCGGAGTGGGGTAGGGAGAGGATCTAGGGAGCCAGCTGCCTTTGCTTTCAGCCAGGTTTGCTTGATTTAGCAGCCCCCTACCCTCCTCGCTCCACCCCTGCCTCACACACGCCAGGTGCTGAGTTCCTGCGCCGTTTGGGGTTTGCGGTGTGTAAACTGGGCTGTTTTCCTCACTGCCAGTGGGTTCTAGTGTCTTTAGTTAGGGGCCATCTTTTTTATCCATCTGCTTTCCAAAATGTTCCCGATACCTCACCTCCTATTTCCCCTACTGACCTAGCTAGTTTATGCTTTTGTATGTAGGATAAAACAAAACAAAATTCAATAAAATACAAAACAAAAAAACTTCACTGAAGTTTTTGTGGACTTTTAAAATTTACTTTTAAAAAGATTTTTAAAATTTATTTTTAGAGAGAGGAGAAGGGAGGGAGAAAGAGGGGGAGAGAAACATCAGTGTGTGAGAGAAACATCTATCAGTTGCCTCGCACCCACCCCCAACTGGGGACCTGGCCCACAACCCAGGCATGTGCTCCGACTGGGAATCGAACCGGCAACCTCTTTATTCTCAGTCCACTGACCCACACCTGCCAGAGCGCATGGGCTTTTTAGAGTAAGTGAAATTAGCTGCATGGATTCAATCTGTCTTAATCTGGGAACCTCCATAATTTTTTTTCAAAATTAATGGTATGATGAGCATAATTGGAGTGTAGGTGTTCTCTGTCACCTAATAAGGCCAGATCCATTAGCCTTGACAACCAGCAGAGTTAGGAGTATGGCCTGACATCTTACGAGCATTGAGGATGACTAGGACAGACGTCTGAAGAGAAGGCTGCACCACTGCTGCACAGAGGTGGGTGGAATGAGTACCCGTAGTCAGAATGCAGTTCTCTACCTCTGCAGTGCAGGAGGAAATGTGCAGTCAAAACCCCCAATTCCTATTCTGCGGAGTTGCATCTCCCAGAGTTTGTTCTTTGGAATTCAAGTTCAATGATACGCTTTATGATAAAAGGATCAAATTAGTTTGAGAAATGTGGACACTCCATCCCCTTCACCTTGGTCATTCCCAAATACGTTACTTATTAAAGGCTATGTAGAGTCATGTGGTAAAGTCATATGATTGGCTTTGTTGCCCCCAGTTTTCTCCAATATTTTACCATGTAACATTTTGCTTCCTGTAATATCTAATATAACTAGTACTATAGAAAAGAGTGTGGAAAAAATTCTGTAATTTTAGCCCAGGATACTTTTAAAGAGGGTGTAACCAAATGACATGTTGGTCATGACACAAAAACAAAAAAGGAAAACTCAACAAAACCCGCCTAGAAATTCCTTATGAACCTTTAATGATAAACTATGTCTAAAATATACCTCTTGGTGTTACTGAACAGCAAGTGGAGTTTGCCTGCTGCCCAATAGGCAAACTCTGGAGGCAGAGATTTGGTGAAAAAGGAAAGGGATTGTTTATTCAAAAGTTACACAATTTGGGAAGAATGGCGGGCTTCTGCCTCAGAGCTCATTTCCCTAAAACACCCAAAGACACATACCCCCACCACCCTTTGCCAAATTAGTTCAAAGTTGCACTTGGAATTCCTTTTCCCATTTAAAATCCCTTCCTTTGGAAAACACAGGCAGCTGCAGCACAGTCATCCTGGTGGCTTAGCTAGTTCCTGGTCACAGTCTGGGTTCAGGCATCTTTCTAGAATCCGTATGCTGCCCCCTTCTCTGCTCCTGCCTGCGGGCCCAGTGCCCGGGCCCATCCCTCAGGCCATTGGCTGGGCAGGACCGCACAGCGCAGTGCCCATTTTCTGTGCCGCGGCCACTTCTTCCACCAGGAGGGGCCTGGGAACCCTGCCAGACCATGTGGTTAATGCCTGAGCTCCAGACTAGGCTAGTGAGGGGAAACAAGGGGAAAAGGGCTGAGTCTCCACCTCCCTGTTAAAAATTCCTGACCCAAAATCTTACACACTCCAGAAGGAAGTAGGAGGGCCTTCACCTCTGTCCAAACACTTCACTACCCTGGCGCATGCCCTGTGCAGGGGTCTCCTGCCGCCGTGTTAACCTCCACAGTACTTGTGTGCTAAGACCTTTTCAGGCTGTGCATACTCTATGCAAGCATCGTCCTGCTGTCAGGAGCCAGGCTAGCTTGTTTATCGTTATCCGAGGGGCATGGAAATCTATCACACAGGCTGCAGCTTCAATTCTGCCGCCTCCAGCACTTCGCGACCACGGCGGACTCTGCCAAGCAGCTGGTTTCCCGCCCTGTCCCCCACTTACCAGCCATCCGGCTGGATCTCTATAACGCTGGCACATTAAATGACTTGACCTGCATATGGGCTTAGTTAAACTCTTCTGGACACCATCTAAAAAGTATGACCTTTGGCATTAGGGTAATTGATACTAAGCCAAATGTTCGGTCTAAGTGTACCCTAAATTTCGTATGTTGAAATCCTAATGCCCAAAGTTGTTTATGAGTATGGGGCCTTGGGAAGTGATTCATCCTGAAGGCAGAACCCTCACAAATGGGTTTAGTGCCCTTATAAGAGAGTCCCCAGAGAGGCCCCTCACCCCTTCTAACATGTGAGGTGACAGTGAGAACCTCACTAGACACCAAATCTGCCAGCGTCATGACCTTAGACTTTTCCAGCCTTCAGAAATGTGAGAAATAAAAGTTTGTTGTCTATAAGCCACCTAGTATGTGGTATTTTGTTATATAATGGACTAAGACACCATCTCTTCCTACCACGGTGAGAACTCACCAGTTACTAATTAAAGCCATCGCCAGATCTTCACACTACGGTCAGTTTTTCTGCATTAAAGAAATGGTTGTTTCTCTACCAGAAGGTTAAAGGAAAAGAAACAACCAGCGTAGAATGCATACATGCAGAGGATTTGGGGTTTCATCTTTCTCTATTGACTTATTTTGGCTACGTTTACATTAAAAAACAGGACCTGCACACTTACTTTATTAAAGTCATGTAGTTTGTAGAGTTGTCCGTCCCTCCGTTAACTGGGCATTTGAGTTTGGCCTTTTGTACCTCATGTTATTTTGTACAAATGTTTACATAAAAGGACAGTGTTCACATATTTATTTTATTAAGGTAATATAAATTGTATAGACATCTGTCAGTTATTGGGCATTTGAGTTTTTCAAATATTCATTTTTTAAAACAATAATGTAAACTTTGTAATACACTTTGTTTTTTACGGTTTTAGAAAATTCCTTGGAGTATAATATGAAAATGAGATTAAAGACCGTAAGTTTTTCTGGTTCTAATATTTTATTGCTAAATTGTTAAACTTTTCAAGAAGTCAAAAATCACCTTCTCTGGGTTCCTCTGACCAGATCCTAACTTAAGTTCCTGAAAACATAAACCTCATTAAGTAGGTCATTATGGCTCCTCTACAAAACAGAATCCAGCAACAAGGAAGACATTCTATTATATTTTCTTTTCTTGCAAGAGGCCGAGTTTTGAAAGGAAAGATGATTATCTCAATTATAGAAATAATTGGAATTATGGTCATAGAACTGGTGTTTCATCCCTGAATGCATCTTATCCCTGAGGTCTTTCTGGTCTTCAAGAATTGATTTATGGAAGCGTTTTTGTGCACCGCTTTTTGAAAAAGAGTTCTTAAGCTCCAGCAGGTCAGTTTGAGGCTTGGCTTCTCCAACTCTAGGAATCCAACCCAGAAGTGATCTTGTTTCTTCATCGTATTCTCTGCTACAGTTCAGCTCTTCTTCTGGCTTACTTAAAAAATGTTCTAGATCCAAAGCTTCTGAGTCTCGCTTATTTTGTAAAATACTGGGCTTGCTAAGGCTAAGAGGATTTTGACACATAGCATACGGGTCACGTAAGGCAGATTTAAAATGTCCATAAGGAATGTAATGGTTTGGGTTGCAGTAAGGTGCGGGTTGGGGTTCCAACAGCAGCTGTCTCCAGTACAAATCTTCTGTCTTTTTAGTATCCGTGATTTTTGGAAATGGCTGTGTGCCATAAATGTCAGTCAGATCTTTCGTTGGGTGACAAGGTGGGTGTGCATCGGTAGATAACAAGTTTTGATCTTCCTTAATCTTGTCTTCAATTTCCTGGTATTTATTGGTCAGACCTGCTGGTGTGTTATCGCTAAGTGCCATCCTTTCTGTAGAACTGGGTATGAAGGTATGAAAATTACACAAAACTCTAGGAGTACAATCAGGACAGGAAGGTAGTCTTTGGTGGACAGCAGCCTCCAGAGGACGTCGGTTCTGAAGCAGTCGAGCAATTCGTCCTTCCAAAGGTCTGGGGGGTTTTAAGACAGGATGGGATTTTTCTGGCTGTAGTGGTGGAATAAAAAGGAGAAAAGTGATGAGTGAATGAACATGGCATTGTAAGGGTGTTGCCACAATGGCAAGTCAAGAGTCACGTCCATTCTCACTGTCGGAGTAAACATAGGATGGGTGTAGCAGTACACATTCCACTGCTCTTTGATATTTAAAGATATTGAAATTCAGGTCCTAATAAACACATTTTTCTCCTCTACCAATTTTTGCCAATATAGAAAGGGCATATTTTTACTTGGCAATATAGAAATTCCTCTATGTAGGAACTATTTGGTTTCAAATTTCCAAAGATATAGAAGAATCACTGGAACAAAACTTCTGCCCATCACCAACAGATGATGTTAACAGTTATGGGCAGTTATGTAAATCTCTGCCAGTCTTCTTTATTAGGCCAAGGCACGAGTTCTTAAACCTTGGTTGAATCAGAATCAGCTTAGTAGCTGGTGGAAAATGAGATTCCTAAACTCGATCCTCTGAGACCGTGATTCAGAAGGTCCGCCCCAGGAGGGAGAGGGGAGGAGATGACCTGGAAGGGGCATGAAGGAGCTTTGTGGGATGATGGTAATTTTCAATATATTGATAGCGGATTGGGTTACAGAGGTGTATGTGTTTGTCAGAACTCATTGAGTATATACTTAAGATGTGTGCAAATCACTGAATGTATATTTTACCTTAAAAGAAGAAACTTCAAACAAATTGAACTCTGGTTAATGATACGCATGCTGTTTAGGGGTAAAGTATACTAATGTCTTCAATTTACTCTGAAATGTATAAAAATAATAAGTGTATTGATGGAATGGTTGGAGGGATGGAAGGATGAATTATGTGATCAGTATAGTAAAATGCCAATGGTAGAATCTAGGTGATTGGGCATATGCATGTTAACTGTAAAATTATTTAAACTTTTCTGTGTTTGAAAATTTGTATATGTCGAAGAAAAAAACAAAAAGAATGGATATATGATGATGATGGAATAGATCGCAGAGATGAAAATGAGAATGGCGAGAAAGTAACAGTAGTTTGGACTTAGGAAAAAAATGGACTTGGAAACATCCTTTTGGAGCCTACTTTGTTCATAGTTGGAAAAATTTCCATACTGATATTAACAAATCTGTTACAAGCTTTAGGTTCCGGTAAACACTATGAAAAAGAGGGAAAAAACCCTAGCTCTTTGAAATGCTTTGTTTATGTAGTAGTTCCATTCTATGGAACTACTGCTGGTGTTAATGATTTTATATCGCTTTGGGAAATACTGAGGCTAATGTAAAAAAAAGTGTACAGTCCAGGATAAAAAGAGTTCATATTGAAATAGCTTATAGTTGTTTTTTATGTGTTTTTCCACAGTTTATATCTTTGAAACTATCAATTTTGTTTTCCATATTTTGTAGTTTTAGAGGATAAAATTTAGACCCCAAATAAAACAATAAATGAGTACTATTAGATCATTTCACTTCATTTACATAATTAAGTCAACATTTTTAACTTCTATCACTAAAGGGCATGATCATTACTTTCAGAGCATTTCACATAATCAATTAAGAAACCTAATATTTACAGAGAATTTATTGGTTTTTGATTGCAATTCAGCCAACTCTCAATTATTGTGGATTTCAGGAAGAAGGCTTTATCGCTTCAAAAGCAGTGAAAATGTACAAGATATATCAATATGCAAAGATTCACAGAATTTAAGAATCTCATTAAATAACTAGGTAAGCTTTTGTAAATCAATCCCTTTGTAAATTTTAGCAATAGTAACATAGTATAAAATCTGTTTAAAAAAAAACAAACCAGTATCATGAAGAAAAAAGGAAACCTTGCCTGTTCCTCAAAATAGTGGAGAAAGGTATTTAAACCAGTTCAAATCAATTCAGAATTAACTTAAATGAGTTAAGTTTTCCTTTTCTTAGTTTAGATACCAGTACTCAAAAAGAAGACCGCAAAGCAAGAAAGAGCCCAACATGTGGATACTTCCCCCAAGTAACCGCGAGCTGACTGCAACTACTTACAGGCTTTGGGTCGAATCCTATCTGTCCAGTTAGCTCCGCCACCTCCTTTTCACGGTAATCATCCAGTTCAAGGGGGTTCATGGGCCCCAGACCTTAATGGAAACATCACATCTTACCGTTTGGTTAAACGGAGAATGGCATGTAAATGACCTCTTAGAGAAAAACCCATTCCCCTTTGTAATATAATTAGGGTCAATAAAGTGAAAACCAACTTTACCTCCCAGTTACCTGCTAGGAGAAACTTACCACCCACCTTATTTTCTGTTAATACTTAGGTTGAGAAACGGGGAGAAATACTAGAAGATGAAAGCCTGTAACAGCATTTGTCCAACTATCTAATTTTGTTCTTTTTACTTGTATTAAAGTGAACCCGCACCTGTAAAATCATGAGTGTATGAAGTGATCCAGTGAGACTTCTCAAGATTTCGTTGTATGTTGGCTTCTCTTAGACAGGTCGTAGGATCCCAGGAATTTAAAGAAGTGTTAGGAGCAAAGGTTTTAGGAGGTTTGGGGTAGAATACTTGCTTGTCTTTCTCAACAGATTTAGAAAACTAGAATATGAACATAAAAGATAACTGCTGTTAATGTCACCTAGTAGAATAAGAACTGATTCACTATCTCACCAGGACTGGGGGCAGAGAAATTCCACGCAACAGAGACAGTGAGAGATGAGCCGAGCTTTGAAGCGCGAGCAAGCTTTAGATGGGCGAGAGGCCACGACGGGAGGGTGTTCAGAAACAGGAAACGGCCATGAGCCCGTTGGCGGACCGGCCAGCGGGGCCAGGCTGTGGGAAGGGAGAAAGGCCAGATCCTGAAGCGCCTTCGTAGCTCGGTGCAAGCACTGGGACTTACACGTAGGTCAACGGGAGCTTAGGCACGGCTGTTGCAAAGCGGCGTGACGTGAGGAAAGCATTTTAATGAGCAGGTAGAAATGAGGGAAATTGAAAGAAGAAGAAACTAAACTCCAGCGATGGAAACCTTGGCTCTGAGAACATGTCACGACAGAATGATGTCTAGAATAACTTCTCATACTCCTGGGTTGCTTAGACTTTGCTTGAAAGGGTGAAAGAGATCCAGTAAAACAGATGGTTCTTTGAGGACTTTTCTTGATGTATAACTTTAGAAAACACAAGCAGGAAATTGCTTGCTTGACAGACGACTATGTACCATTGCAGTGACCGCACTGTGACCTGCCACAATGGCCTTCCTAAGCGGAATTCCAGTGTTTCCAGCCTTCCATAATTATTTCCTGCCTACCTCACAGATTGTTAGGTACTAGGAGGTCACGTAGGGGAAACACTTGGCACTGCTTCTCAGAAACTCACTGGCCAATGAATGTTCACTAGTATTATTTTCAAACTTCTAGATATTTTCTTTCGTGATTTAAAATTTCCTTTTTTGGCGCCCTCCCTCCCGGGAGCATACCCATACCCTTCTTTCCCCTTTCTTTCACAGGCGTGCTTTTTCTCCCTAAGTTCCCAGGGTCCCCATGAGGCTGGCCACCAGGGGAGCCAGGAGCAGCGGCAGCTCTGCCGGGCTAAGCCCTGACCCTGTGTCCAGGGCCGCCTGCTCTCTGACTTCCCAGTGAACTGAGAGCAGCCCTGCCCCGGCCCACTGCCTTTCCATGGTGTTTCCAGGGAACCAGAGCCGCCCCGCTCGGCTGGCTTCCTCTACCCTAAGCCCTCGCTTTGTTCCGCTGCCCCAGCTTTAAAAAACATACTCTCGAAATATTCTTTTTTCTTTTTTTTATCCATGCGGAGTCATGGTATGCAGATTAAGAGCAAACACTGAAGTCTCACAAGGCTGACAACTATGATGGCAAGATGGTCACAAACTCTCTGTGCCTCAGTTTCCTCCTCCGTGACACGGGGATGGTGATACTAACCTCACGGGCTTACTGTAAGGGCTAAGTGATGTGCTCTATATCAGGCGGTCTAAAGTGGTTAGTGTGTATAGCAATTTCTTAATAAACGGTGGCTATTGTTTTATTTTTGATTCTGCACAAATATGATGGTCAGCACAATATACTGTGAATCTTTCTGAAAAATCCCCCATTTCTTCTGTGCATCTTTGGAGTTACTTGCTGTGTCATGGATCATAAGGGTAGGGTTGGGGACACACAGTCGGTGAAACATAGTCGTTTTCTGCCTCCTTTCGGGAGGAGCCTTATTTTTTTTTTGTAACTGGAAATGTTACCTAACTGCCAAAAGTATCTGAAATCAGCTAAGAAAACAAAACAAAAGAGTACATCCTGGTCAAAGTCTCAACATTTTCACCACAAAAGAATATAAAAACAATCCATCTTTGGGATTTTTATAAACATATAAAAACATTTTTTACTTTGGCTTAAACACATTTTAAAAGATACTTACGTCATAATAGACACCCTGCCCTGGCCAAGTCAAAGCTTGCTTTCTTGAGTCCATGGGAAAATCAAGCAGTTCATATCTGTAAGGATTACCTGAAATTTTCAGGGAAAGCACTGTTATCCTGAATAGTCTTCTAATTAATAGGTTTATGGGTGCAATACATAGAAACAAGATAATATGAGGTAGAGAGAAATGTAGGTGCACGTTTTAGCTATATAGTGATAACTTGGTTTAACTTACTGCTTCCCGCACCCCCACCTCCTTAAAGCACAGCATGGGGGCTACCCTACACTGAGTGTGACTGACTTCCTAACCCTAGCGCTCCCAGCAGTAGGAAGGGTGACTGGTACTTCACCTGTCTTGTTACTGAAAGGAATTTTTAGGTAAATTATAAATCTTCCTGGATCCTCTTTCTTGTTTAAGTGAATATAATTCTAAGTTACCTGATTTGGCTTTTCCCTGACAAGAAATGGAGTTAGTACTTGCTTACTAAAAAGGTACTGAAAGAGACCATTTTAAAGAATACAGTTGCCTAGGAATTGGTGGTACAGCATTCTTCCCTTATCTGCAGGGGATACCCGAAACCGAGGCTAGTACTGAACCCTACATATGCTACCTTTCAGTCTGATAACCCAGACGCCTTCTCAGTGACCCATGGGTGGGCAGCACGTATAGCGTGGGCGCACAGGACAAAGGGATGGCTTATGTCAGGGTGCGACAGAGAGGGACATTGGGAGATTTCATCACACTAAGAATGGTGTGCAGTTTAAAACTTATGAATTATTTATTTTTGGAATTTTCCATTTAATATTTTCCGACCATGGTTGGCTGTGGTAACTGAGTACTAAAAAATAGTAACTGCTAACACTTATCTCTATTACCTGTGTAGTAGTACTGACATTTCCTGTTTTGGAAGTGGAGGCGCAAAGGGAAGAACCTTGCCCGCGGTCCATGGTGAGTCAGTGGCAGAGCCAGGTTTCTGCACCCGCGGTCTGACCCCACGGCCCGTGCGCTTTAATATTCCACCGTGACGCCTCTCAGAATGTTACTGTCTCCTGGGGAGGCACTGAGGCTGATAGTGCTGGTGGCACTGTCTGTTCTTACATGTGGGTTCAGTTATTCTTGTACCGAGGACCTGCATTAAAGGGCCGTTCTTGGGTCTTACCTTCTTCACAGACTACAGGTATTCAACAAATATTTATCTCTGCCTACCATGTACGTTTTCTGTCACCTTCAGCTGCCTTCACTCTTTTGCCATAGGTTTCTTCTCTGTCTTGAGGAGTCTAGTGTGGGAAAAACTTGATGACCAGTATTTATGGATGCGTGAGAGAAACACCAAAGGTTTACCATCCTTTGTAATAAAACTTGTCTGGGAAGACCCCGGTGTTTGCCTCTGTGATAAAATACTCCCAGAGGAACTGAACAAACTGCTCCCATCACTTTCTGAGTCTCATTTCCATGAGGATCTTTTACTTTCATCATGGCTGCTACATCCATGTCCCGACTCTGATGCTCTGAACCCACCATTGTCCCCTGTGCTGGTCACCTGAGCTAGGATGGAATTTTTAAAAGCTAAACGATAGGAACAAAAAGGAAATAAAAGCAAAATATAAGTAGAATAAAAACAACCAACACTACAATGTTTGTTTCTGATTCTACCACGGGAGGCCCTGTATAAAGAAGAAAAGTTAAGAGCATCTGCAGAGAATCAGATTTAATTGGTCGGTGGTGTGGTCCCAGCTGATTCGAAAGAGTAGCCATAGCTGAGAACAACTTTTCTAATCTGATGGGTCACACTTTTGTGACTTGAGTCATTTGCCTTACATTCTTTAATTTTATTATTGAATAAACTCCAAAAAGAAGAAGAATTCATACCCAATTTTAAATCACATTTTACCTCTTGTCTTCAAAACCGTTGTATTATAAGCCTTCGTTGGCACAGTGGGAGGAAATGGTTGTCGGCTTCGGGCCTCAATGCCCGTGTAGAGATCCTTAGGGGACGCAAAGGTTGGGAACATGGCACCGCGGCAGATGTGTGTGTGGTAGGGGTGTTCAATCGGGTACGGGGAGCAGATTTTGCTGAGATTTAGTTGAGCAAACAAAACAAAACAGAAGTGCGGTTTAAAAAAAATTAATCATCACATCTTCACTGGAACCCTTCACTGTGGCAGGTACTGATCTAATCTCTGGGGATGTGAGAGTGAGCCAAAGTCCCTATACTCATGGAGTTAGCATTCTGGTGGAATACATGCCATAAAACATGAAATTTTCTTGATTTTGCCAGGCAAATCAAAAATAAATTTACCATAATTTTAAAAATAAATGATAATGAATTCTTTATCAGTGAATAACTTTCACAACTGACATAAAAACATGAAGTAGAAGATACATGAATTTTATAGTTTTTAGAATTTCTAGTTGCTTTTAATTCTTGTCTCTTGTTTTAAGAGGATTCTAGTACTTTATTTTATGGAATCATTTTGGGCAGTTAGCTTCAGTATACAAAGTGATCCCTGACAATCTTGGATTGAACTTTCAACCCAGACCATCTGTTCCTTCCTTTCTCTCTTTTGTTTCCTTTCCCTCCCTCCCTTCCTCCCTCCCTCCTGCCCTCTCTCCCTCTCCTCCATTCCCCTCCCTCCCCCCTCCCTTCCTTCCTCTCTCTCCCTTCCTCCCTCCCTTCCTTTCTTTTAAAAAAGGTTTTATGAATTTATTTTTAGAGTGAGGAGAAGGGAGGGAGAAAGAGAGGGAGAGAAACATGGATGAGTGAGAGAAACACCAATCGGTTTCCTTTTGCATGCCCCCAACCAGGGACCTGGCCTCCAACCCTTGCAGGTGCCCTGACTGGGAATCGAACTGGTAACATTTTGTTTTTTGGGATGACGCCCAACCCACTGAGCCACACTGGTTAGGGCAGGCCATCCGTTTCTGTAAGCAATTAATCAACAAAATATACTGCCTGTATATGTACACAATGCTGTTCAGGAATCAAAAAGCCAAAGGTAGCTAGTACATTGAAAGAAAATTCAACAGGTTAAAAAGATCACAAGGGTATAATTTTCCTATCATTTGACAGACTAGCAGAGGTTTAAATAAAACTGTGAGAGTTATCTAAATTAGGAGAAAATGGAGATTAGGAAGTACATGGAATAGAGAAATGTTTATATATAATTAGAAAACAAAGTAAGAAAAGGCAAGATTAGTGTCCTGGCCGGGTGGCTCATTTGGTTGGAGCATTGTCCCGTACAATAACAGGTTGTGGGTTCATTTGCAGTCAGGGCACATACCTAGGTTGCAGGTTTGATCCCTAGTCAGGGCGCATATGGGAGGCAACCAATGGAAATTTCTCACATTGTTGTCCCCCCCCACTCTCTCTCTAAAATGAATAAAAATAAATATATCCTTAATGAGGATTTTTAAAAAAAGGATAGCAGGGGATATAATTGGGAGAAATGATTAATACTGTTACCTTGGACTTCTGCCAGCCTCTCCTGCCACTTGTTAAAAAATGTTTCATGAAAAGTCTCATTTGTCCTCACACTAAGACTTACAGATTGTCAATACTTTTTTCTTGAATAGAACAGGGAAGGAAAGTACGCATTGTATACTTACCGTACTATTGAATTAGGTGGTTTGGGAATCCTAGAATAAAAACAGGAAACAAATCCTAATTTTTATTAAGGACTTTTTAAAGCTTACACTCCTATTAGAAACTTGCATGAGAAAATAAAATATATTCATTTTTCAACTAGTGTCTTTAAGATAATACTGACTTTATGAAATTTTTTTAAAAAATTGCATTTTATTGATTATGGTATTACAGTTTTCCAAAATTTTCCCCCTCTGTCTCCCTCCACGCACCTGGCACACGTCACTCCTTTGGCCAATCCCCACAACATTGTCCACGTCCATGGGTCACGTGTATGAGTCCTTTGGCTACTCCATTTGCATCCCCATGGCTGTTCTCTAACTGCCTGTTTGTACTTCTTGATCCCCTCACCTTCTCGCGCATCCCCCACATGCCTCACCAGTCTGGCAACTGTCAAAAACATTCTCCATATCCATGATTCTCTCTGTTTTTCCTGTTTGCTTAGTTTGTTTTTTAGATTTAATTGCTGATAGATATGTATTGCCATCTTCTTATTCATAGTTTTGACCTTCTTTTTCTTAATTAAGTCCCTTCAACATTTCATATAGTAATGGGTTGATGATGGTGAACTCCTTTAGTTTTTTCTTGTCTGGGAAGTTCTTTATCTGCCCTTCAATTCTAAATGATAGCTTTGCTGGGTAAAGCAATTTTGGCTATAGGTCCCTGCTTTTCATGGCTTTGAATATTTCTGGCCAATCCCTTTTAGCCAGCAAAGTTTCTTCTGAGAGGTCAGCTGACAGTCTTTTTTTTTTTTTTTTTTAAGATTTTACTTATTCATTTTCAGAGAGAGGGGAAGGAAGGGAGAAAGAGAGGGAGAGAAACATCAAATTAGTTGTCTCTCAATGCCTCCAACTGGGGGCCTGGCCCACAACCCAGGCATGTGTGCCGACTGGGAATGGAACGCGTGACCTTTTGGTTCACAACACTCAATCCACTGAGCCACACCAGCCAGGGCTCAGCTGACAGTCTTATGGGAACTCCCCTGTATGTAACTAGCTGCTTTTCTCTTGCTGTTTTTAAGATTCTCTCTTTATCTTTAACCTTTGGTGTTTTAATTATGATGGGTCTTGGGGTGGGTCTCTTTGCCTCTATCTTGTGTGGGACTCTCTGTACTTCCTGGACTTGCATGTCTATGTCCTTCAACAAATTAGGAAAATTTCTTTCATTATTTTTTCAAATAGAGTTCCAATTTCTTGTTCTTTTCCTTCTCCTCTGGCAACCCTATGATGCAAATGTTGGAACGCTTGAAGTTGTCCCAGAGGTTGCGTACACTATTCTCATTTTTTTGGATTCTTTTTTTTCTTCTTGTTCTGATTGGTTGTTTTTTGCTTCTTTTTATTTCATATCATTGATTTGATTCTGGGCCTCATCCACTTCACTGTTGTTTCCCTGTAAATTGTTCTTTATTTCAATTAGTGGTTCCTTCTTTTCTGACTGGATCTTTTTTATGCTGTTGAGGTCCTCACTAAGTTCCTTGAACATCCGAATAACTAGTGTGTTGAACTCTGTACCTGATAGATTGCTTATCTCCATTTTGTTTAGTTCTTTTTCTGGAGTTTAGATCTGTTATTTCACTTGGGCCATGTTTCTTTGTCCCTCATTTTGGCAGCCTCCCTGTGTTTGTTTCTATGTTATTAGGCAGAGCTTCTATGACTCCCTGTCTTGGTAGCATGGCCTAATGTAGTAGGTGTCCTGGGGGAACCAGTGGCACAGCCTCCCCTATCACCAAAACTGGGTACTCGAGGTACACCCTTCATATGGGCTGAGTACACCTCCTCTTGTAGTTGAGACTTGATTGCTGTTGGCAGGTCAATGGGAGGGATTTACCCAGGCCAGTCAGCTGCAAGGACTGGCTGTGACCACTGACCACTCACCTCTATCTTCCATGGAGGATCAGCTGTGCAAGGGCAAGGTGGTGGCACTGACATGGTCTATAGCTCCCCACTGAGTGCAAAGGTTCTGTGGTTTTCCTGGTGGTGCAGGCCAAGGTCAGCCCCACCCTGTGTTCTGCCCAGGGCCACCCTGTATGAGCTATAAAGCAATCTGAGATGGCTGCTACTTGTGCGGGGCTCAGAGATTGCCAAGCAAAGCCAAGCTGTGAATCTAGGCTGGCTGCTGCTGGTGCCAGGCCTGGGACAACTTAGTTGTTGTTTGTTTGATAGAATATAAGAAGTTGTGAAGCAATAGCCAAGACCAGCCATTCATATGGAAAAGTCAACAGTTTGGATGGGCCTTAAGTTGGATGGGTTGGAATCTCGGGGGATCTCCAGCACAGGGCAGTGTTAGCCAGGTTGATGGAGTCTCAGGTATGGTACCTGCCTGCTGGCTTAGTGGCTCCATGGGGGAAGGGCTCAGAAAAGTGACAGTGGCCTCTGCCTGCCTTTCTGTCTGGGAGAAACCTGTCCACCAGCTCTCACCTTGATGCCAGACACTTCAGTTCCTTCCTGTATGCCACTGGTGCCTTTCAAGCTGCTACCCTGATGGTGCTGGAGCCCAGAGGGAGTGCATCTGTGTAAGTCTGAATGTGGGTTCTTTAAGGGGAACTGCTTGGCACTCCAGGGGTTTCTTCTGCCAACTCAATCCCTGCTGGTTTTTGCAGCTACAAGTTATGGGGATTTATCTTACTGGCACTGGAACCCTGGGCTGGCAGGGCCTGGTGTGGGGCTGGGATTCCTTGCTCCTGAGATATCCCTCCCAAATTTTTATCCACCACATGTGGGTGTGGGACCAGCTTGTTCCACGTCTCTGCCCCTCCTACTTGTCTAGTCAGATGTGGTTTCTTTAATTCTGTAATTGTCAGATTTCCAGTAACTCAATTTTTTATGGTTCTAAGTGATGGTTGTTCTATATTTTAGTTGTAATTTTGATGTGGTGGTGCAAGGAGGCGAGCCGTGCTTACCTATGTTGCCATCTTGACCAGAAATTGACCTTCAGTTGACTTTATAAAATCTTTATTGACTTTCTGCAACACTGCATAACTGACCAGAGGGATATAATGTCATCATATCTCAGTTGTCTATTCATCAGTTTTTTCCATTCTGCTTACTCTAACTTCAGCCCTACTCAACATCCATTTTGCATTTCTTTTTTAAAAATTTTAAAGCATCTAAAATTTTTTTTCACTTACAGGCAATATACATTATTATATTAGGTTCAGGTACACCCCAGTGATTAGACATTACGTAAGTTACTAAGTGATCATCCTGATAAATCTTGCACCCACCTGGCACCATACATATAAGAATAGTATTGACTCTATTCCCTATGCTGTACTTCACATCCTCATAACTATTCTGTAACCACCAATCTGCACCCCTTAATCCCTTCACTTTTTCACCCATCCCTCCAAACCTCCTCCCATCTGGCAACCGCCAAAATATTCCCTGTATCTATGACTATTTCTGTTCTGTGTTCATTCATTTTGTTTTTTATATTCCATTGTTGATAGACATGTATTTATTGCCATTTTATTCATATTTTTATTGTTAATATTTTAAATATTTTTAATCTTTTATTTCTTCGTAAAGAAGACCCAGTATTATATTTCATGTAGTACTAGTTTGGTGGTGATGTACTCCTTTAGCTTTCTCTTGTCTGGGAAGCTCTTTATCTATCCCTCAATTCTAAATGATAGCTTCGCTGGGTAGAACAATCTTGGCTGTAGTTCCCTGCTTTTCATGACTTTAAATATTTTTTGCCAATCCCGTCTGGCCGGCAAAGTTTCTGTTGAGG
Source organism: Mormoops blainvillei (assembly GCA_004026545.1). NCBI lineage: Eukaryota > Metazoa > Chordata > Mammalia > Chiroptera > Mormoopidae > Mormoops > Mormoops blainvillei. The sequence continues at coordinate 89,735 of PVJD01004245.1, forward strand.
AATCAGCTGACAGTCTTATGGGAGCTCTCTTGTAGGTAGCCAACGGCTTTTCTCTTGCTGCTTTTAAGATTGTGTATGTCTTTAACCTTTTATATTGTGTCGGCCAAAAAGTCTGTTTAGTTTTTGTGAAAAAATGAAAGAAGCATTTTTCATTTTCATTAATAACTACTGATTTGTATATTTTGAGTATGTCAGATATCTCCTACGTGGTAAAATGTTGATTGTACTCAATTAATGTCTTGATTTGATTGCTATCAACTTCTATTGGACTGTGGAGCATTGTCTAGCAAAAAGTCTCCAGCACGGAACTTCTCAAACCACTTTTGACATGTTGATCAGTCACAGAACCTTCTTTATATACTGTGCAAATCTTTTTTGTGTGTATTTCAGTAGCATTTTTATCTTTTGTGAAATAATAAAGAATATATGCTGAAAATATTGCATATTTTCTTTCATCTTCAATATTAAAATGGCTACACAAAAATTTATCAATTTTGATGTTTTTTTAAATGCACACTGATATGACAGCTGTCACAATGCAATCTAACAGAATTGTTTAGAATGACATTAAAGACAACAAAGCGCTACTAGAGCCATCTTACGGAACAACTGGACTAACTTTTTGGCCAACCCAGTATTTTACTGATGATGAGTCTTGGTGTGGGCCTTTTTGGGTTCATCTTGTTTGGGACTCTCTGAGCTCCCTGGACTTGTATGTCTGTTTCCTTCACCAGTTTAGGGCATTGTTTTTTTCTGTCATTGTTTTTTCAAATAGGTTTTCAATTTCTTGCTCGCTCTCTTCTCCTTCCAGCACCTCCATGATGTGAATGTTGGTATGCCTGAAGTTGTCCCAGAGGCTTCTTACACTATCCTTATATTTTTGGATTCTTTTTTGTTTTTGTTGTTCTGATTGGGTGTTTTTGCTTCCTTGTGTTCCAAATCGGTGATTTGATTCTCAGCTTCATCTGCTCTACTGTTGATTTCCTATAAATTATTCTTCATTTCAGTTAGTGTATCCTTTATTTCTGTCTGATCCTTTTTTTTTTTTTAATGCTGGTGAGGTTCTCACTAAGTTCCTTGACTATTCTTATAACCAGCATTTTGAACTATGTATCTAGTAGGTTACTTGTCTCCATTTTTTTTTTCTGGCTTTTTGTTCTGTTAGTTCATTCAGGATATGTTTCTTATATCCTCATTTTGGTGGCCTCCTTGTGTCTATATCTATGTATCTGGTAAACCTGCTACGTCTCCCAGGCTTGGTGAGTGGCCTAATGTAGTAGATGTTCTGTTTTACATTTCTTATTTGCAGTGCAGTTAGGACTGCCTACTTATAATGATAGAGCTCTGGTTCTTCTGACATTCACCCCCATAGTCAGGCGGTAACAAAAGTGCTCTGAGGCAACCTGCCACTATGCAAGTGGTGCAATTACATGACCTAAAATGACCTGAGTGTGGCCTTGTTGGAGAAGATATATCAGTACTGTATGTTCTTTGACCTTTTGCCTAGGATTGCTGATTTCTCCCAGTTGACAGAGGAGCTAGGACAAAACAGACAAGCTTCTGAAGGTATGCCTTTTCCGAATCAGTTCATCTGAAGGTTGTGTATTTACTGATTAGGCTGCCCAGGAACAAAGTCCACACGAGGGAAGGATTGCCATCCACTTTCACTGGGTTCTAACAATTAGTTTCAATTTATGCAAATATTTCTGAAATATTTCAGGCATGAAAAATGAACAGGCTGTTTAATCAGTTGACAGTAAATATCAGTAAAACTGAGTATACTCTTTAATTTTTTTATATTTCTCTATTTAGAAAATGGTATATTAACCATATAATTTTATTAGTTTGTGTTATTAACACACACGTCACATGAACCATAAAATGCTTATTTCCTTTTTTATTTGGATTCTAAGTTTATGGATTTGGAACTTAAAAATAACTAAACATGTTTTGTCCTCCAGCTGTATTTCTGGTTGAGTTGGGGATGGGGACAATGAATTAAATATCCAAGGGATCTAAAGTTACTAGATTGGCTATTATTTATGAAACATTAAGTCAGCATGTAAAAATTTTCTCATGTGACAAATTTAGCTATGATATTGACAGGTCTACCTAAAATTGATTTGATTCAAAGTGGAAAGTTGTTTTTTTTTTAAGTAAAAGGAAAGCTTCTAAAAAAAAACCCTCAAAGTTTGAAAATAAAAAGAATGAAAAGAAAATTGGCTTAGAGACACCAATTCCTCGACTTGTACCAGTCAAGTATTTCACTCTGAATCTACTTTTCCAAGTTAACTAATCCCAAAGGGATAAACAGGCTTTAGTAACCACAAATATGTCTTTTTGGCTCCCTCTTGTGGCTAAGATCTATATTAACTTCCTACCTATAAACATTCCTAATAATTCTAATAGTTAAAGGCAAAAAAGGGATATTTTCATTGTTATTTCAATATTGTCAGTGTTTTATTTTATCTGAAAATTAAAAAGTGTGATTTTTGTATTACATACAACAAACTATTTCAATGAATAAAAAAGAATTACCAAGTATTCCTTATCCAAAAGAGACTTAGGGAGTAATCTTACTAAGTTATTTGTAGACTATCATAATTGAACATCTTATAAAATTCTAATTAAAAATTTTGTTGAGGGCACTGGGGCATTTTCTATGAACATTAAAAAAAGTGTAACATTCTTATTAGATTAAGCAACTAGGTCAAATGCAGGGAACTGGACCAAGATGGCCTGTACGAATCCCTTCAGACATTACTCTTCTGTATTTCCTTTTTTTTTTTTACTTGTTTAAATACCACAAACAGTTAGTATGTTTTAGGTTTATTTGTTTTATTTTTGTCATTTGTTTGGTCTTGGTTTTTATTATTAATACTCTCTCTTTAAGAAAAGGAACACTTTTGTGTTTTCTAAAAGTTCCCATTTTGGGGCTTTTTAATTTCTCATTTAACTCATTTTCACTTAAAAAATGTTATTTGACCTTATATAAGGAAAATAAACCAAAAACTTACAAAGAATCATTTCCATAGATGTCACTTTTTCTGTTCTGTGTCAAATAATAGAATTGTTCAATGGGAAGCTTTCTGAAAAGAAGGAAGAGATTAAATTGAACATCTTTTCAAATTAATACAGTGCAACGGTGAGATAGGAAAAGACAAATAGACTAATACGACTATATGTATATGGAATTTCAGTTTATGAAAAGGAGGCATTTTAAATCAGCAGAGAAGTATTTACTTTTCACTAAACAATGCAGAAGAGGCAAGGAGGGTTGAGGGAAGTAGAAGAGGGTAAAGGGGGGGTAAATGGTGATGGAAGGACACTTGACTTAGGGTGGTGAACACACAATACAATATACAGATTACGTGTTGTAGAACTGTATACCTGAAACCTACATAATTTTATTAACTAATGTCACCCCAATAAATTTAATAAACAATAAAAAAAAGAAAAAAAATAAACAATGCAGGAAGAATTCACTAGCCATTTGGAAAAAAATAGATTTCTGTTTTGTACTACTCATAAAGATAATTTCAGATGGATTAAAATCTAGAGAATTAGGAAATACATACAAATATTAAAAGAAAATACACAAGAATATTTTTTTCTCTTGGTGGTAGGAAAAACATTTTAAATAAGATTTTTCTTTTAAAAGTCGAAAGCCAAAAGGAAGTATATAACATCAAATGAAAACTGTGAAGACAAGGTAGCATAAAAGTCTCAAATAAAATACAGATTGGAAGAAATACTTGAAATAAAGATATGTAAAGGATTGGTATACAGAACATAAATAACAACTAAGAATCTATAGCTCAGAGACAAGCAATAAAAATGGAGACAGAAAAAGAACAGAAAAGAAAATGTAAATGGCAACACCTAAGAAAAAAGTACTCAAGCAGAGAAATGCATTCTAATAACCAAGATACTCATTAGATAGGCAAACATTATACTGTTTGATACTCTAATACAGTTAGCCAAGAGTATGGGGAAATGGATACTTTTAGCCACTGCCAAGAGAATATAAAGCACTGGGGCTATGTCTACTGAAATTGAAAATATTTATATATCGTGACCCATAACTTCCACTTAGGATTTTCCCCAGAGAAACATTTTGTGTATGAGCTCAAACAGGATGGTACAAGCATATTCTTTACTTATAGTTAATGCAAAAAAGGGGGGGAAATATTACAAGGATGGCTAAATAATTTGTGATGTATCCATATTGTGGAACACTGAGAAATTTTAAAAAATGAGGTAGATCTGTATTTATAATCTCTAAATTATATAGACATAAAAAGGACCAACTTGCCTCATACTGTATATCAAATGTATCCACACATAAAATGACACAATATATTTTCAATGGGTGCCTATACAATTATGTAAATACATAACAAAAAGTATGAATCAAGGAGACACAAAAGTGGTACCTGTATTTCTCTCTAGGAAGGAGACTGGGATTGGTGGAGTGGCGGTCAAAGGAGGCTGGGTCTTGTAGATTTTTTTTAAAAGGTAACTTTTTAGAGCAGTTTTAGTTTCACAGCAAAGCTGAGAAGAAGATAGAGAGACTCCCCATATACCCTTTTCCCTCAAATATCCTTAGCTTCACCTACTGTCAACATCTCCCACCAGAGTATATACCGGATACAATTGATGAACTTGCATGAACATGTTATCACCTAAAGCCTGCACTCTTGGTGCTTGAAATGTTTTAATATATTGTAGTAGTCAACTGTCCCTTGTGGGGCCCAATATCTTTTGAACACGCACCCTGTATCTCATCTTCCCAATGTAGATTCCAAAAAACTTGCTTTCTCAGCCTCTGAAAATGGCCACAGAGTGCGAGGGGTTTTTGTGCCCCACAGAATGCTCACCAAGAAAACCCCACAATTGAGAATGTTCTTATTAATGAGGTAGACAAAATAAGCAATTTTGTGAGCATCAGCTGGGCTTTCTCTGGTCACCCCAGTGCTTGCTCAGTGGATCCATAAGCTAAGTTATCACGGCAGCAGAGACAGAGGTTGTTTTGTGCAGCCTCATCAACAGGAACTTCACCCTCATTGAAACTGACCTGGCCACACTGGAGTTTGCCAGAAGTTGCCAACCCTCAAGACTTCAGAGAGAAAAGTCTCCCTGCGTGTGTGAGTCAGCATTCTGGTGGGAGGCCGATTACACTGGACCCTTCCATCATGAAAGATAGGATTTATCCTCACAGGACTAGGCACTTGTAAATACGGATTTCCCCATCCTTCTTACTATTCTTCTGCTACTTACATCATTGGTGGACTGCCCGAATGCCTTATTCACCACATGCCATTTAAACAATAGTGCTTTTGACTTAAGTGATTTACCACACAAGAAATAAGGTAATGAATTAAAGGATACACTGGTCTTCTCAGACATGCAGAATGGCAGAACAGCTGTGGATGATGCAGCTATGGCTGAGTGTGGCATCTGCTCTGGACCAGTGGCCGATGAACAGTTCCCCCCACAGCCAGAATGCCCGGGCGAGGAAGCGAAGAATGGAAGTGGGGGTGATGCCTCTCACTGTTTACTTTCTGTTACACTTGAGAACTAAGTTTTACTCCCTCTACCGCCCCGGGGCTTTGCTGGTTTAGAGGTCAAGGGAGGAATGCTTTCATCAGAGAACACAGTAACGGTCCCAGTGACGGTCCCATTGAATTGGAGGTTGAACGGAGAATGCGGTACAGGAGGACTGTACAAGTAGGCTGGGATGACTGATCCTTAAAGGCAAGGGCAAGAGGACTGCTGCTGTACAATGATGGGGGAAAGGAGTATTTCTAGAACCTAAAGAATCTTTCGGACACCTCCTAGTATTGCTTCCAGTGGCATAAAGCTAATGGAATACTGTGGCAACCTCACACTACAAGCTTAGATCTCTCAGGAACCAAATTTGGGGTTGCCCCCCCGGTAACGAACTGCTAGCAGCTCAGGTTCTGGCCGACAGCAAAGGGGACTTGGAATGGGTGGCGGAGGCAGGAAGTGATAACACCACCGAGCGCCTCAGGCCAGCGGTAAAAATGAGCGCTGTGATCGCATCCTATATTTTCTTCCTTGTTATGTCCTGTATACTCTGACAGATTAACTAATTTTTCCTCTCCTTTTTCCTTATTTCATATAGGGTGTGTTGCTGGTGGTTTATCAGGTGCATACGTGTGGGCTGTTGGGACAAGTCTAGGACTGAACGAGACGGGAGTGAACGTCACACAGCGATCCTCCGCGCGGAGCTGGATGCAGGAGCTGAAGGGGCTTTGGGTCTTCCCTTTTGGGGAGGTGAGCACATTGCCGTTTGTCCCCTTCGCATGGCTCCGCCTAGGCTTCGGAAAGGTCACTGGCCGCCACTCGTCCCTGTTGCTCCTGTTTCTCTCTCTAGCTGTGGCTTATCTTTCCTAGTTTCTTTCAGTAGCTTTACCACAACAAACTAGTTAGCTACACTGCTAGTACACTAGGCAACCAGGACTATTAGAGAAAGCAGGAGTAACAAGGCTCGGTGTGAAGGTTTGATGGATTTTATTTTGACTAAATTTCATAATGTTTAGTAAATAATAATATGACATTTACTTTGCTGCTCAGGTTTTTATCTTTTTCCTTTTTCTTCAATTTTAATCTGTGTTTTAACTAAAGTTGCTGAAAGGGTGACTTTAAGATTTAGAAATGATTATTGAAATATTTTAATAATTGAAAGCAATGCCCCCAAAATTCTAATGACTATAGATTGAGGAACAAATTAGAAATCGAAAGTCCCCAAGAATCAAGAACATCTGTATAAATTAGACCAGCTATTTGTTCAAGCAAAACCATTTTTAACTGACTCTCAGGAATATTCCTATTTAGTTTTAGATAAAATGTGATTAGCAAGGGAATTAAATTAATCCAAATTTCTGATCATAATACTTGAACACCTCTAAGGACAGAAAAACAACCATAAACACAGATTTTTTTTTTTTACTGACTTCACAATTAGAAATTATATAATTAGTTTTACCATCTGTGCCTTCTTATAAATAGTAAAAGAAATAAGTTTGTTGTCCCGGCTGGTATAGCTCAGTGGATTGCGCATCAGCCTGCAAACTCAAGGGTCTCCGGTTCGATTCCCCAGTCAGGGCACATGCCTGGGTTGCGGGCCAGGTCCCCAGTAGTGGGTACCTGAGAGGCAACCACTCATTGATGTTCTCTCCCACTCTTTCTCCCTCCCCTCCCCTCTGTCTAAAAATAATAAAATAAATAAAATCTTTAAAAAAAAAAGAAATGTTTGTATGTAGATTAAGTTAAAAAGGACTCACAATAGAAATAAAATGAGTGCTATTAGCATAATACCTCGATGTCAAAGGTAGAAAGACTATTTACCTTGGCCAGGTCGCTCCGCCAAATCCATAGTGCTGATGTCCCTTGCCCAGGACACGAGGAGGTTCACATTTTGGCCTGTGTTCCTCAGGGAGTGAAATCGGTATAATCCCACCGTATTCCCTGTCAGCGCCCCATGGAAGCCTACACTGTGGGAGTGACTCCCTTAATTTCTGATACCTGTGGAAAAAGAGAGACTTTTTAAATAGCTTCAGTATGGAATACTACAGTCTGAATACTTGTGCACCCCCCGCCCCCACCGCCATTTATATGTTGAAATCCTAACGTGCAATGTGATGGTACAAGAAGGTGGGACCTTTAGGAGGGGGCTAGCTCATATGGGTGGAGCCCTTATGAATGGGACTAATACTCTTACACAAGAGACCCCAGGGAGATCGCTAGCCCCTACCACCACGTGAGGACACAGCAAGGAGGTGCCAGCTGTGGACCAGGAGGAAGGCTCTCAGCAGAATGTGACCCTGCTGGTGCCCTGGTCCTAGACTTCCAGCCCCCGGAGCTGTGAGAAATAAATGTCCGTTATTTATAAGCAACCCAGGCCTGCGGTAGTGTGCTATAGCTGCCCAAACAGACTAAGACAAACAACTAAAATTCCCATAGCTTCACAAGTATTTTTAGATTACATTTTTTAGAACATGGACTCAGTTCTCAGTGCTAAGTAGATTATGATAGATACTGGTTATTTAGGCATCATTGTTTTGCTGAAAGAATGAGGTTAAATTCCTGAGGGCCCACAGATTATCTTTTTTTTTTGTTTTCTTTTTTACATTTGTTGTATGTATGCTCATTTCTTTTAAATGTCTTTATTGAGATATAATTCACATGGCATATAATTCATGCATTTAAAGTGCACAATTAAATTGTTTTTAGTATATTCACAAATATGTACAACTATTACCACAATAATTTTAGGACACCTTCATCACCTCAGAAAGAAACTGTGTTCTTCAGTCACCATCTCCCCACTTTCCCTCCCCACCGCAGCCCTAAGCAGCCACTGTTCTATTTTCTATCTCTATAGATTTGTCATTCTGGATATTGCATATAAATGAAATCTATATGTGGTTTTTTTGTGACTATATATCAGTAGTTCATTATTTTTAATGGCTGAATAATATTCCATTATATAGACATAAGATATTTATCCATTCATCTGTTGATGGACATTGCATTGTTTCTATATTTTAGCTATTAATAAGCTGCTATGCACATTTATGTACAAGTTTTTGTTTGAATACTTGTTTTCAATTCTTTTGGGTATACACCTAGCAGTGGAATGCTGGCTCATGTAGTAAATCTGTTTAATTTTTTGAAGAACTGTCAAACTGCTCTCCACAGTGGAAAATTTCTACCACCATCAGTGTACAAGGGCTACACTTTCTCCATATCCTTGACAACACTTGTTAATTTCCTTTTTTAAAAAAAATTATAGCCATTCTAGTGCATGTGAAATGAGATCTTTTTGTGGTTTTGATTTGCATTTTTCTAATGACTAATGATGTTGAACATCTTTTCATGTGCGTATTGGCCATTTGTATATGTTCTTTGAAGAAATGTCTACTCAGATCCTTGGCCATTTTTAAACTGGTTTGTCCTATTGTTGAGATGTATGAGTTCTTTATATATTCTTGATACAAGTCTCTTATCAGAGATAGGATTTGCAAATATTTTCTCCTTTTCTGTAAGTTTTCTTTTCATCGCTTATAGCATCCTTTGGAGTACAAGTTTTTAATTTAAATGAAGTCCAATTTAACTATTTTTTGTTTTGTTGCTTGTGCTTTTAGTGTCATATCTAAGAATATATTGCCCAATCCAAGATTATGAAGATCTACCCCTGTTTTTTTCTGACAGTTTTTTAGCTTTACCTCTTAAATTCAGGTCTCTGATCCATGTTGAGTTAATTTTTATGCGCGATGTGAGATAAGGGTACAACCTTATTCTTTTTGGCATGTGGATATCCAGTTGTCCCAGCACCATTTGTTGAAAAGACTATTCTTCCCCCATTGATTGGTCTTGGCTACAGATTATCTTTTGATCTTAACAAATGGAGAGTGCTGTGAAGGTGCATGGGCAAGAAATCAAAGGGATGCATTTGTTTCCTGGACCGCAGCCGATGACAGGGCAATGAAAGATTGAGGCTAGGGAGACAGCCTCAGAAAACACTTAAGACTATGGCAAAAGATCTGCTTCCTAATTGGGAAGGATTTAATGACTTCCAGTTTCCAATAATGGCAGTCTAGATTATTTGGACCATCCTTCCCACTGAAAGCAACTAAAAATGCTGAAAAGCGAGCTTCCGTGTTGGTGAACACATGGAGATGCAGGGAAAGTAGTGTGCTCAGGCATGAAGCTCTGTGCCTCTTCCCACAATACCTTGCCCAATGCATCGCTTCCATCTGGCTGTTCCTGAGTCATATCTTTTTGTAACAAAACCATTATCTGTCACCAAGAGATGAAGAGTATAATGTTCTAGAGAACAAAGAACATCGATTCATCACAGTTGCCGCTGCCAAGCAAAATGAGGACAAGTCACTGTGGACAAGGTCTCTGCCACACTCACCACAGAATCCCCAGGACACAGCACAGTGTTTTGCAGAGAGATGATGCTCAACAAATATTTACTGACTAGGTAGTTTTCAGACTACCTTCCTTGAGAGCAGACAATGAAATGAAAATCTTAAAAAGGGAACCAATTGTATTTTGGGTTAAATTTTTTTGGAGAAGTTGAATTCTATTTCTATTTGACCTTATTGATTTGCCTAGTGAAGTCAAAACAAAACAACATTGAAAAGCAAAAATACATGTTCTTAAAAGCAACTTAATGAGTCAGAAAGGAAGAACAGAGCTTCAAAGGAGGGAAAACGGGACTCCCAGAGGTAAACAAGCACAGAAACTTCCTCTGCCCTTTGGGCAGTGTCACTTCTGGCAAACTTTAGTTTTCAGGATTTTGCAGGGTGAGGGGTACAGATATCAGCCAGGTGAGAAACCTAAAGGAGACCATCTCCAAAATAAGCTGGAGCCCCAGAGGCTACCCTTTCATGTTAAAAGTGAGTCGGAAGTAAACCAGCTCTGTAGTCGTCTTCTGCCCAAATTTGCATCTACCCATCACTTGACCTTGGATTTAAGCACTTCAGGATAGGGCAGTACACTCCCCGGCACCTTGCGGAACCAGTTGGACTTCTGCCCCAGGAGGAAGGATTCTTGGAGGAATCATTGTCTAAGAGGAGTCCAAATGATATGAGTGGGACATCTAGGTAGAAGGGAGGGGAGACAGGCAGGGGAATAACACGTGAAAAGGCCTAGAGGTTGGAAAAGTTATAGAACTGAAAATTCCTGACAACGTGGGCTCCAGAGCCCTTAGGGAAGAACTTGCTTTGTTTGATCAAATATTTGGTTAGGCCACTTGGTGTAGAGGCAGAGCTACATGCAAACATGGGCGTTGGTAAGAGACACAGCAATTTCAGGCCTTAAAGCTGCTCCGAAGTGAGAGATTTGGTGTTTTGCTCTTGTGAGAGGAAGACAAAAGGGGAGCAAATGGAGAGGAAGAAAGGAGCCAGCAGGACGGAACAGCAGGGGCCCTGGTGACAGCTGGGCCAAAGAACTTGAAGAAAACGGAAGTTATGGCTAATAAGGGGCGTTAAGTTGTGTTGTGTGGTGTGATGTGGTTCCTCCTCTGACACCTAACTGGTCAGTGAAGCTTACCAGGCTTACGAATGCTCTGTGTGGATGAGGTCTTTGGAAGGGCCCAAAGGATGGCTGATTTGCACGTCTGGGTCAAAATGTCGTTGAACATAAAGAGCCTACGTGGAACCAGGAGCTCAAAGTCAGTAATGACTGCGCCCTACCCCCATCCTGGGAATTAGAATACATTCTGAGAAAGGCTTTGGAAATCCAGAAGGTAAGGAATAAAGATATGAGTGAACATTATCTAGACCGTGAGGGCTGAGAAAATAGAGTTGAATTTTGGGCTAAATCAGTGGAGCTGATAAAGAATTCAGGAACTTCAGGCACAGCAGAGAAGAGCTCCAGTGAGAGGTGAAGCAAGAGGGGAAAACAAGAATGACACCCTATACCCTGTGGGGCCTTATAAGCCTTTTGGTCTATACGCTGGGCAGTGGGGAGCCAGATAGAACCGTGGGAGAGGAGCTCAGAGCAAGAGGTATGTATGGACTGTGGAGTTCCTTTCTTCTTTGTAGCAGACAGTGCTTGGCTTAAGGTATTCCCTGTCAGTATGTGCTGATGGGAATGAAGAACTAACACTTACGATTGTCTTACGAATGGAATGCTTTATCGTAGAAGTCCCTAATAGCGGCTGTCAAACGATAGCCCACAGGCCAAGTCCAACCTACCGCTTGCGTTTGTGGGTAAAATTTCATTGCACCGTAACCACGGCCATTCATCATATATTGTCTATTGTCTAAGGTTGTTTTTGCCCTGTACGAGCAGAGCTGAGTAGTTGGACAGAGACTGTCAGGCCTAAAATATTCACTCTCTGGTCCTTTACAGAAGAAGTGTGCCAGCCTCTGCACTGGCTAGTCAAGGAGAATCTGGGAGAATCTGGGAGAACCTTGATGCGGGCGCTGTAGAAGGGACAGTGGCATTCAGCTCTCAGACCTGGGAGGCCATCGCCGTGACTCTAACCAACAGACATGGTTTGAGGAATGAAAAAAAATTTAAACACATTTAATTAATGACAACCTGAGCTTTAATGTCTAAGTTTTTAAAGTACATTTAAATTAGGCGAGACAGTTTCTCAACATGTGACCCTATGTATTACACTGTCTCAGATTAGCCAGCAGACATGCTAATGAACCACCTGGGCAGGCGCCAGTCTAAAGCTGGAAGCTGTAGGAAGCCGTTTAAAACACACAGCAAAAATAAATCATATTTCCCTTTCATTTTAGGGTCTCACATTTTTCTCCCTTAGCCTTAATACTAATTATATAGAAGAAACTAATTAAAATAAATATTCAAGTTTTAGGATTAAATAACTTTAAAGCTTAAATAAAATATGTGTCCATAACAAAGAAAATACAGATTATTCGGGCTATAATCTGTAGTCTCATAAAATTAAGTGTTTACTTGTTTTTAAGAAATAAATGCTCCCCGTAGATGAACCAATATCTCTCTTTGATGTCACTTTACAGAATTTTGAACATTACATTTCAATCTCGGGGGGCTGAATTTAGCTAGTAATTATTAGATAGATACTGTCATTTGTAGTTGGCAGAGAGCTAATAGTTAAAAAATATTCAGTAATCAGAAAGCGATGGAATGAATCTGGAAACAAAATGGGAACATGCAGTGAAATCTTAAGCAATTTTCAAGGCACTTCCTTCATTGAGATGTTTGCCTAGTGAGCTGGAGAAACTGGCAGAGGTAAGGAGATGCCAGCCGAATGGAAAAGGAGATGGACGCCTGTGACTGAATAGTTGGGCCTTCCATTCTTAAATTTTCAGTGGAAGGAATATAAAAGAATAGCACCTATTTGTTAATATTTTAAAAGGCAGTCAACTGAGTATACGTGCCAGTGGCTATTGTAATTGCCTCAAAATTTACTAGTGAAGAAAGTAACTGAAGTATGAAGATTAACTTGCCCTAGGACCATGGGAAAGCCAGAACCATAATCCTGGTTTTCTTACTGTTTTGAGTGTTTTCTACTAGCCCACCCAGTGGTTCTCAAAATAAGCTGAAAAAACTTCTAAAAGTGCAGATTCCGTAGACCCACTTCAAACCTGGTGAGTTAGAATGCCTGCAGACAGAGCCTGGGAATCTGTATTTTTAGAAAGCGTCTCAGGGGATTTTGATGCACCCTGTCTGCCCACCAACAGTGGGTAACCGTGGTGCTGCACTGCTTTGCCTGTTCTGGAAAGAAAGAAGCAGTAGGCCGATGTGTGCTAATCATTTTACATTGCTGTTAAGATGACCGACTTAGTTCAAAGTACATTATGATATTTAAAAAAGACACCCCCTTAGCACATCCATGTTTAGAAGACTAAGCTGCTGAGAGCTAAGTATACTGGGACTCATGCTCATCTTTATCATTGTGAAGGGCAATTCCTAAGAGCCAGGAACTTTTTGTTTTGTTTTGCTTTGGAGTTTTGAGTTGGGAGTCACTGACCCTGAACCTGGTCTGAAGAAATAACCCTCAGCATTGATAGGGCGGAGGTTCCAATCAAGGTTCTCTTGATGGCACTTTCCAGAGCAGTTCAAAAGAACAACATCGAGAGACAAGAGACCACCTTTTTCTATAAGCAGTCCAGCTGCTTCTTAAGAGGCAGTGAACAGGAGGGGTTCTGAGAATACATGATCAATCTGGCTTTCCCATTTAGGGACTATGAAAGGAAAGAAGTCACATGGAGTAAAGGAGAAAGTAAGTTTTAGTGTTTAGGAGCAAGGACATTGTTGTATGATTGCTTCAAATAATACCTTATTGTAGTTTATAGGTAACTGAACATGTGTTTAATTTTATAGTCAGTTAATGAAAACAATTACTTTCTCAAAGATGCTTCTCTTAAGTTTCATGCCAGTAAAGGGTTTTGGAGGCAATTACTAACCAATCATAAGATAGAAGGGATCAAAATTTCAGTGAAAAGCCTTAGATGAGTATTTTTGAGGGAAGAAAGAATCGATCAGACATGGCTGCCCGAAATTCCTACTCAGGTCCCTTTGGGCCACGTATTACACCTCACAGTGCTGCTTATGAGCCGGGATCAACTGCTCATCCCCAGATCATACATGACCCACTAGGGTTCCCGCTGACTCAAGGGCAGCCCCGCCTACTCTGGCCCTTGGAGCTGAGTAGGAATTTTGGGTTGTCAGCCACTTATTGGAATAAGGTAATAGTAGAAAAGCGGGTGCAGCAAGGACCAACTCAGTAGAAGTGAGCCGAACCTTCTTCCCCACAAATATGAAATTAGCAGTTTACGAATAGTAAGTTGAATATGATCTTTAAATTAAAAAGAATGGGGAGAACGCATGTTGAGATGTTAACAGTGGTCATTATTTCTGGACAAAGGAACTACAGAGTTTTTTCCCCCTGTGCTTTAGTTTCATAATTTTTCTGCCCAAAAAAAGAAAAAAGAGAGAGAAAATTTGTTTTCTTTGTGGATTTCCACGAGGTCTAAATTATTCACAAGGCCTGTGTTAGTTTTATAACTAGGAAAAAAGCCACCTTTTCCCTCTTTCGTACAAAGAGCAAACTTAGAAACTGGAACAGACCATGAAAGTCCGATCAGATCAAGGTGGTGAAAGCTTAGACGCAAGAAGAAAGAAGAGTGAAGTCTGTTGAGAGCCAGTGTTTGGCCTGGCAAAGAGAACTGAGCAAGGGCTGCTATCCTGGAGATGACCCATTTTTCTTATTTTGCATGGCTTCAGAGGGAAGAGTCAGGGTTGGCAGGTACGGATTACAAGGAGGCAAAACGTTCTCCATGGAAAGAAAACTATCTAACACTCAGAGGCATTCAGAATTGGACTGGACTGCCTGTGTTTGCAAGTGTTTAAACTGAGGCTAGGTGACTTCCTGTCTGATTTCTTAAATAAATGAGTCTTAAATAAGAGGTCTGGCAAAGTGAAATTAAAAAATAAAAACAAAACAAAGAAACAGGAAAACAAACACACAGGCTATTTTTTCACTGTCCACAGGTTCTGAGAATTTCTTTTTCCCCCTCAAAATGATTTGAGTGAATACAATACAGAAAAGCTGGCACTAAGATCTTGGAAAATTTGTTTTATCTGTTACTTCATGCATAAAATGGGGATAATAGTACTTTCCTTACCGGGTTGTTTGAGGATTAAAAGAGTTACTATGCAGAAAGCGTTCGGTACAGTGCCCACACACAGTAATGACTAAATATATATTACGTGCAATTTTAATCATAACCTGTAATGTATTACAGGAATTTTGGTAAAGCAAAAATTTAGGCAACAGCTATGAACAACTGACTCTGGGAGTATTTTTAACCAGATGGTGTTATAAAATAAAAATAAATTAAACATTAATTTTCAGATGAAGGAACCAATCATTCTGGAGTCCTAGACTGAAGTGGATGAATGTGATGTCTACCTTTTAAAAATACACACCAACTTTTTATCAAGTTCCTAACAGATGTGAGCACGTTAAGATTTTAGATAATCGTCATGTTATGTCTTCCCTGTGGTGTGATAAATGGAAGAGCCCCATGTGTTTTTTCTCATCTGTAAAAATATACAAATATATTAAAACCCTTTAAAATTGTTTTGCTTTCTCTAGCTTTTGTCTTACCTGTCCTCTGAGGCCGTTGGGCGAGTCTCTGTTCGTAGTGGAGTGTGCAGTTCATTAGAGTAAAAGGTGTCTGATAGTGTGTCCGCTCCTTCAAGCTCCCTGCAACAGCAGGGCCTGTGGTGGATCACCTCCATGCGTCTTGGCTAACAAGGCACAACCTGGAAAAGAAACGGAGGGCACACTTGATTTGGGAGTGGACTGACTCGGTCATTGTCACAGTGCCTCTCCCTCAGGACAGGCAGGAAACATGCTTTGGACAGCTACATTGTTCAGTCCAACGCTGCAAAGAAATCAGGGCCTTGCTTCCTCACAGAGAGTCTTCTGTGGACCCTAATGGCACATCATAATAAAGAGCAACTTAAGTTCGATGGGAGCGAATCTCAAGTGAAACAGATCCCGGAAGTGGAAGGTGTCCCTAGGTAGTCTAGGTCCGTGCAAGGCCTCCCTACTTCGCGGACATAGACTGAAATTCGATTCTTGCTTCAAATTCAACCGTAACTATTCAGGAAAACTTAGCTGATCACGACTCTGCCCCTCACCGCCTTTCTGAAAAGTAGGGAGACTCATTATTCAACAAAATCAACAGCTTCTAAAGGCTTCCAGTATCCGGAATGAATGAAGCCCTTTACAGAGCGGTGGATAATCAGTGGTGAAGCATGAGCTGCACCCCAAAGGGTGAGAATCCCACGCCTCCCTCGGACTGGAGGGGGACGCCAAAGAGGCGCCCTGGGTAGGAACGCGGGCCCTGGGAGCTGAGGCCGAGCCTCCCGGCCATGGGCACCCGCCGATCGGCGCCTCGGGGTTTCCGACGCACCTGGGACATCAGCCTGGGAGCAGCACTGGTCCGCGCCTCCCCGTCCCCTCCCCAGAGCTGGCGGGCCTTCGCGGAGCGTGGAATTCCGCTGTGGTCCGCACCTGCGGCCCCGGGGGAGCCTGAGGGCAGGTGCGGGTGAGGGAGAGAGAGGGGCTGCGGGCAGGCCAGGGGTGGGGTTGGGGGCGCCTGTGACGGCGACCATGACCGTGGCACTAGGTAATGCATTCTTGCGGGGCGGCTGGCGGCTGGCGGCTCGTTGAAGTTTCGCAGGAAGCCAGCCCAGGCTCCCGGGTAATCCAGGCTCCGGTTTTACGCAGACAGGTGAGAATCGGAAGCAGAACCGGAAGTGAGGAGAGAAGACCAGAAGCTCAGTCGGGAGGCAAAATAGGCTTATTCACCGCCCCAGGCTCTGGGCTTCGGCCCCGCCCCTCCCTTGGCCCCGCCCACAGGCGCCCTCTGGCGGTGGCATCATTGCTCTTCCGAGGGCTTCCAGTTTTAGCGGTGTCCCTGGGCTGGTCTGTTCTTTCCTGTCTTCTGGACGGAGGAAGAGCACAAGGCCAGGGAAGAGGGGTGGAGGAAACCCTTGTGAGGCGAAAGCATGCGACCGGTCCTTTCTCTCCCCTCGCTTTAATGGGGGACAATGCGGTCAGATCGAGGGAGGCAATCATATAAATCAATAGATATTGCAATATGAGTGCTGAAGTATAGAGGCTCTTCACTAAGGGCGGAACGTTGGAGGACATGTTTAACTTTCTACAGAGAAGATAGAAAAATCAGGATAGAAAAGAGAGTAAGAGCATAGCTTTGATCTTCAGACAAATCTAGATTATTTTTCTCATGTCACATGAGGATAATATCTACCTCGTAGGGCTGTTACAGGATTTAAAATTATATTCACACACACATAGACTTATAACACAGCATCTACATAGTATATGTTAAATAAATTATAGTAGTTCCCCTTATTCTGGGGGGATACGTTTCCAGACCCCCAGTAATACCTGAAACCGTGGATAGTGCCAAACCGTGTATATACTATGTTTTTTCTATATATACATACCTATGATAAAATTTAAAGAGTAAGATGTTAACATCTGACAGCACCATATCTGACTTTGAAGGGAGATGTAGGTCTTGTGTGTGAATAATGACGTTACTTTCCCTACCGCTACAGTTTATTGATCTGGGATTCTAACATTTTGTTGAGAATTTGTTTGTATATGAAATCCCAACAAAGTGTGAAGAAGTTATTTTTAGATGAATAAGTGTTCAAACAATGTACCTTCCAGGCATCCCTTTTTAAGTTGATTCCCTACTCCCTTGAATTCAGAGGCAATTTTTTAATAAAAGATTCTATTTATTTTTAGAGAGAGGGGAAGGGAGGGAGAAAGAGAGGGAGAGAAACCTCAATGTATGGTTGCCTCTCGCGTGCCCCCTACTGGGGACCTGGCCTGCAACCGTGGTGTGTGCCCTGACTGGGAATTGAACTGGCGACCCCTTGGTTCACAGGCTGGTGCTCAGTCCACCCAGCCACACCGGCCAGGGCAAAGGCAGTTTTTTTAACTGATATAAGTAAAATCGTTTTTTTTGTTTGTTTGTTTGTTTTGGAAATTTGAAGTCATATAGAAAAAAATATAAAAAAATTCAGAGTAGTTGGTTCTGGGGAATAGAAATTGGGGGTGATGAGGTTGGGCTTGAGACAGTAGTTTTTCTCCCACTTGGGACACTTTTAAGGATGAAAGGTGGTACTATTAAAATTACTCTGGGATAATAAGTAGAAATCAGAAATGTTCCTGGAAAACTGGATGCAGTCACTCTAATTATAAGCCCCGCAGAATTCTGTTGGCTTTTTAAACTTTGTGCATGTATTTCTTTCCAACATAAAATTAATGTTAAAGGAGACTGCTAAGGTTTTGGAAGTCCATTGGTACACATTCACGGTCCATGCAGAAATGGCCTTCGTGATATTCCTCACGTGTAACCATCCAGTCTGTGCTCAAACACCTTTCCTTGGCTCATGTTAGATCTATTACAGGGCAGCTGTAACTGTTAGCAGTTTCTTTCAAACTTGCCAATTCCACCAATAGGCAATACTACAGAACACTTTCTCTTCTATGACAAGCCCTGATTTTAAAAGTACATTGCTTTCATTAGTCCAAAGGAAGTGACACCGCTACTTTGGTCCCCACTTTTCTAAACCGCTGCACTGTGTTTATTAGTATTAGAGTGAATAAAGCCCGTAGACCTGAAATGTGGGGAGAGCGGGTTTGCTCAAGTTAAGAAACAAGACTTCAGAAATGATTTAGTGTCTCCGGTAAAGTCATGCATAACCCTGTAAGGTAGACGCCTTATCAAGTTTGATTGGCAGGTGAAAGACTCATGCATCAGAGAAATCGCCGACTTCAGTGATGTATGCGCCCTGGTGCCATGCCTGCTCCGTTCCCCTATCAGGCTGCTACCATTGCCCTCTCGCTGCCCAGTGATGTAGGACAGGGCCAAGACTGGCAGAGAGAGAAAGTCAAAGGGGCAGTTGTTAAAATGTCACCCATCCAGACTGAAATCCAAATAGCTTAATTTACCATGATGTGTTTTAATTAATGAGAATGAAAAAGTGAAGAGGTTGTGGTTTCTAATCAAACAAAGTAATGCTTTAGCTGCTGACATGCAAATGACCTTAATTGGGAGGGAAACAAAAGTTAATTAGGTCAAAAGATATATTAAGAGGAAACTAAAAACATCTTTGCCACTGTTTTGCTACAGTTGGTTTGTTGTAAAAAAAAGAAAAAAGTAAAAATAAAAAGGTACACATGGAAATTCAAGAGTCAAATGTTAATATTTTAATATTTGAGCACCTTGTAACTTCAGCGACTACTTCAATTTTATAATAAATACAACCTTTGTCTTTCACTGCAGGTATTTTAACATAGAAAGAATATGGCTGATTCTCAGTCACGGTTTGTTTTAAGTACTCTGCCTTTCCTTGAGGATGTGCCGATCCCCTGATGCTAATAATCCTTAACTCATAGCTAGACTCGCCTAGGCTGCAAAAATGTTACTTTTGCCTTCTATAAACTGTTGAATCTAGGTAATTGTATGTTAGTTTAAAATTTCAAAGTTGTTAACTGGGACTTAAGTGTACAGTATAGTGTACAAGGTACAACCAGAGGATCTTGGAGACTTTTTGTTGTGATGGTGGTGGTGGTTATTGTTATTTTGGTCAAGGAATTTAAAATTAGTTAAGTACAGATGTGGAGCATTTTCTGCCCTCTAGTGGTTAAAAGCAAGTTTGCACTATTGGTTGGTTACATTTCAGTGCTTTAAGTTAGAAGGGAAAAACTGGGTGTTATTTTAAAAGCAGTTTGAAAATTAAGTATGTGCATTGCTGTAGCTAATTAGTAATGTTTCATATTTTAAGAGACACAATAGTTTTATATTTTATTAACCACAGTATACCAATACCTGGAAATCTGGCAAGAAGTAAAATAAATTTTGAGATAATTTTTCTTCAGAAATAAATAAATAAATAAATATTTCTACAAAGAGTATTAAGTCAACGTTAATCTCATTATAATTTAATTTCACTCCTGATTCTAATTGTGGTTTTCCTGTTTGACTTCTTTTATATGTTAGTTCCTATATTTAGAAAGAGAATAATGGGCAATAATACTTCCTGTTTCCAAAGCCACACATAGGAATAAATGGGTTACATGAATGTTCTATTATAAGAGGAAAACTTCATGAGATATGAAAAAATGGATTAGGAAGAGTGTGATGGGGCACTGAAGTTCAAAGAGAAGTGCTGTGAAATAGCTTATGAATATTTGCTCACCATTCTTCATTTCTCAGGAAAATAAAACTAACCAAACTTTTCATTTTCATTACAGTTACTAAATAGGTATTTCCTCATACCCGACTCTGGCCCTGGGTGATCCAATATAGTAGGAGCTGGTGAGATAATAACGTAGTTCAGGAGGAAAAAAAAGATGAGCAATAATTACCCCATTCAAAACAAACTTAAAGTGAATATAGGGAAAACTTAATGTTCTGGTGAAAAATGTGACACTCCTAAATAATTATGAGTCTGTCAGAGTCAGGGCATCTCTAAAAATCATCAACCTTATTATTGTCATAGGAATTTTTTTGTTGTAGACAAAATAACACTAAAGTGTTGGGTATGGCTATTTAGGTATTAACAGTGTGAGTACAATTAGAGAATAGACTATGTAGGAAGGCAAGTGAAATGCACTTAATACCACTTAATTTTACACTAAAGATGTTTAAAATGGTAAATTTTATGTTATGTTTTGTTTACCACAGTAAAAAAATACATAAAAAAGGCAAGTGAAATCTCCCTGATTTTTTAATATTTCTAACAACGAGTAAAACGTGCAATACTTAATAAATATGTTAGGTACTCAGGGCCACTTAATAAATAGTAAATTAACATAAACACTGGGTATAATAAAGAGGGATGAACGTTCACCACATAGTGTTTTCCTAATTCAAGCCTGACTCTAAGACGCAAAGTGATTATGTTTTCCACAGAGCAGTTGGAAACAAACCTCAGTCTGGGGAAAGGAAGGGAAGGCTACAATACTGGAATACTCATACAGTTCATGTCAGTGAATTGCATTCCGATTAATTTGATTCCTTTACTGCTTTATGCTAATTCACGAGTGAGATCTGTAAGAGACTGGAAATAACCCAGAGACAGAAAAACCTGTTCTTGCAGAAGTTTGCCTGCTGACGCCTTTTCCGCACTCCACTTGCCAGTGACTGCACATTTCAGTGGCTCTCTTGAGCAGTTCAGTTCTCCGTTGAAGCAGAAACTGATAGTCGAGTTTCATCATCAACAATAGCACTTTGTGTGCTCCGGGGAGGGGAGAATCACTGTTTGCCCCTTTAGAGTCTAAGATCAAAATGGTCCAGTATTTATTCTGTGCATTACTGATGAGTTAGTCCCCTCCTTACGTGCTCTTAAAGGTAAATACGTTATTAAAGCTATCCAGGAATCTACGGTCTTTTTCCTTCCGTCCTTTCTCTTTCCTTCCCTCCCTTTCTCTTTCTTCCTTTCCTCTTTATGAAATCTGCATACAGTGTTATAAAACACTGAGGATTTATTCCTGGGCTCTAGGGCACTCATGTTCTCTTTTCAAAGTTTAATTCAACAAATGTCGCCTGGATGCTGAAAATGTTTGGCATTTGACTGAACGGGAGGTGGTTGTGCGATGGTGGCAGGATAGTGGACGGAGGAGAAGAACACAGACTTCGAAGTCAGACGGACCTCAGTTGAGCCCACTTGTTAACTCTTGTTTCTTCAGAAGGTCCTTTCTGAGCTCAGTTCTCATGTATAAAAACGAGCATAACAGAAATGGGTAAAACAGCAATTAAGTGTTAGAACAGACATAGTTATCATAAAAATAAACAGTCACTATTATTGTATCGTTAAGCTGAGGAAGATTAGGCCAACCTAGCGCAGTGGTTCCTAATTAGGAATGATTTTGCACCCCAGGGACCATTTGGAAATGTCTGGAGGCATTTCTAGTTGTCACATTTGTGGCATGGTGCTACTGCTCTCTCTTGGGTAGAGGCTAGGGGTGCTGTTAAATGCCCTCCAGCATGAGGCAGCCACCCATGGCAAAGAATTCTCTAAAATGTCAATAGTGTCAACATTGGCCCGGTGAAAGAAAAAAAAACTTAAAATGTCATATATTTTAGATAACAAGGAAGTGAGCTTCTAGAGGCTGGGCGGACCGCCTAGTTGTCCGTCCATATCCATGCCCTTTTAGCCATAGCGGTCGCGGCCGGGGGCAGTGCGTCCAATGAAGAGACTCCCTTTCCCAGCTTCCCTTGCCAGTCGGGGTGCTCAGTGACATGAAAGATGTTGGATGGTGGCCTTTAAGGGGCCCTTCAGAAAAGAGCACCCTTTGACCTGTCCCTTTGCTTTTGCTGCCCAGGAGGGGACATGATAGCCTTGTAGGAGCCATGTGCTTTCGATTGTGGATGAGAAACATAGCAGGAGTCTGGATCCTTAGTGACTGTGGAATTTCCATGCCCGCCCAGAGCTGCTTCCTTCCAGTTATTTTTATGTGAGGAAAGAAAAAATGCCTTTCTTGGTTAAAACAATGTTGTTTAGGCTTTCTGTTGTATGCCGCTGCATCCAAATTTGAACTGGGCGTTGAAGGAGTTTAACAGAAAAGGGGCCTTTGAAGAGAAGGAATTGGAATGAACAAAGATACAGAAATGGGGAAGTGCATGTTTCTAGAAATAACATGTAGTTCAAGAAGATCTGAAGGAGAAGTGTCACATAACGTCTGCATTTAGGGAAAAAAGTGCACACATGTAGCAGAGACCACATGCTCTCCCCTTTCTTGCCTGTTTCATTTTGTTGAGCACACTTAGGTGAACACTGACCTTTCAGTTTTCTCACTGAGAAATTGGTCCCCGAGTCAGAACATGTCTTTTTCCTTTTTGTGTTTCTCAAGGTCACTGTCATAGTATGATGTTCAAATGTGGGCCTGAGATCACATGGAAGTTGCCTTCCATGAAAGTCGTTGACGTATAACGTGTGTCATCCCGGGTTTTCCCCCAGAGCTCCTCCCCTCCACTCACCTTTACAGGCTGCCTGAGTTTTAGGTCAGGACCAATCCAAGTGGGATTTCCTTGGGGAAGGGCAGTGTCGGAAGAGAGGGTATTTTGTGGGATGAGCCTGGGGAAGCACACGGAGGAGAGGAGCATAAGCGCCTGCTCCCTTCCGCTTTGTGGCGCTGTGAAGAGCCAGTATTTGGAGGAGGGGCAGATTCAACCGCTCGAGTCCTTCTGAGTATTTTGGCATTTTGTTCATGTCACTTCAGTGGTCAGTCGGAGAACACTATTAATTTATAAATTGAAATAGATATTAATTTGAAATAATTCTAGAAATAAAAATCTTTTACTGCAGTAATTCTTGAACTTCATGGGATCACAAACGCCCGTGAGAATTTAACCCCAGTGCCCTGGCCTGGTAGCTCATCTGGTTAGAGCATCATCCCAATATGCAAATGTCGTGGGTTTGATCCCTGTTTAGGGCACATATGAGAATCAGCCAATGAATGCATCAGTAAGAGGGGCAACAAATCAGTGTTTCTCTCTCTCTCCCCCTTCTTCTCTCTCTCCAAAACTAATAAAAAATTAAAGCTAAAAAGAAAAATTTAACCCCAGAACTTCAAACTCCCCAGAAAAATGCACGTATATGTGTAATGATTCAGAGAAACTGTCATTTTGACCAGTTGTAAGCATTCTTATAAGGACAGATTTATCTTTGTTGCAAAGAATGTCAAAAGTGTAGCTTTAACTGAAACGCTGAAGTCTAGTAGATGTAAAATTCCCAAAGCAAGATCACCATCGGCAGACTTTTTGAAGGAAGTGGCCGAAAAGTGGTGCCCCTAGTTCTCAGCTCCCTTACCCTCTTGGAGACGATTAAAGGACAGGATCGGGGTTTCTGAGGAGATTTCTTTGGAGAGCGCTGTTACCTTGCTGTGAACGCCCCTTACCCCCGCCCCGGTGTCTGGGGATTACTGCGTCCCTTCCCCTTCACCAGGTGGCGGCTTCCATCAGGTGAGGAAATATGTTCCAAGTGGCTGAGAGAAACGAAGGACTGATGCCTGAATCCAGGCCAGAAAACTAAAGCGCCGCGGGGAGGCAGAACGGAGCAGCGCCTCCGGTGTGGAGGGTGAACCGGCGGTGGGGAGCAGAGGAAGGCTTCAGGAAAGAGATGCTCTTTCGAGCCCTACTGAAGAGGACTCCAGAAGAGATATGGACACGAGCGGAGTAGGTCCCTGTGCCCCAGGGCGAAGGCCGAGGCCAGCCTGGGGGTTGCAGGGAGAGGGCCCTGCACCGGTGGGCGGAGCCATCCTCTGCGTCTCGAGGGTGAGTCCGTCCACCCTGGTAAGACCCGTGCGATCTCTCTGCCTCTCCTCTCAAACTCTCTTCCATCCCCATGTAGTCCAACAAAGCAGAGAGGGAGGAAGCCGGCCGAGGTTGGAAGGGGGAGTAGACAGACCTCGACTGCACTCCTGTCCCTGACCTCAGGCCTCACTTGGGACAGGAGAGGATGAATGAACGAACGAACGAACGGCTGAACCCATTGAAATGTTTATTACAATATAATCGAGAGGGTGTGTTTTTGGCTTAGAGAGGCCAACGGTCTCTTAAGAGCCTCACGGAAGAGCAGCAGTGAAATTCGTGGCATCAGGCCAAGCTTCCATGCAGGGCTGGGGAGGCTTCTGCATGACCCTTCCCGCGTCCCTTACATTTTAATGGGATTGTGGGATGCAAAAATAAATCTGCATTTTGATCACATTTCACAAAGTGTACAGTTATATTTATACTCGCTGTAGGATGTAAGCAGACCAGCAGGCCAGCATGACAGGCCGAGCCTTGGGTTTTATGTAGGACACTCTGGTTAAAAACCATGGAGAGGCACTGGATGCTGGGAGTGTGAGCGCAGGAGCCAGCAGGGCCGAGTTCGGTGGGAGCACGACAGGCCGCGTAATTTGTTGGGCCTGGTACAAAAATACTTGGCCCCTCTGTCCAAAGTTATTAAGAGTTTCAAGACAGTGACAAGAGGCTATTTAGCCAAACTCAGGGCCCTGCGCGACTGCATGGGTTGCAAGCCCATGAAGCCACCCTGGGGTGAGCAACAGAAGTCGAAGAGGAGGGGTCCCTGCTAGTGGCTCAGCTGAAGAGAGACTTGGAAGGAGCGGCTTGTCTAATTGAGACTTTTCCAGTGGTAGGCTGTGCAATGAGAGCCCCTCCGCAAGACCCCACAGATCCTTGCAAAACGGCGGAATCCCTCATGTGAACGGGTTTCTTGTGGAAGCTGGTGACGGGGCTGCTGGAGAGGGCTGGACAGAGTAAGTCCAGTAGGTAAGGGGACAGCTGGCACCTGGTCACTCACCTAACACTTTCCACAGACTTCAAGGGTTTAGGTAAAGAGCCCGTGTGATACAATAAGAAATTTCCTTATGTCATACAGTATCAAGGGACCAAGTGGCCCTTTGTTGGTTTATTTAGGAGCATAGCAGGATACTGCGGGACACTTTCTCCGCGGCCCAGGATTGTTGACTGGGGAGCAGAGCTGGAGGTGCAGAGGGGCTCAATACCGGATATTATACTGAAATCATGGATGGCAGGGGGCCAGACACCCTTCAGGATTCGGGAGAGATGTCAGAGCTCTGCCCACCCCTACCTCATCCATGTCCCTTCCAGCTGTGTATGAGAGATAGGCCCGGCGGGGGCCTGCTGCCCCTCACCCCCCAAGCCATGCAAGAGAGCTTCCTAGGACATCGCTCGTGGAGAGTGGGGCCGTGAAGAGGGGACCGGCAGCTCCTTCTCACTGGTGGTTTGCTTCGCCAGTAGACTTCCTGACCTGCCCCGGCTCGTCCTAAACAGAGCAAGGAGAGTTGGAGACCACGGGGCCAGCACTGTGGCAGTTGAGGGGCCACCTGCAGTTTTGCCCTTGGCATGGCAAGCGGTGTCTGCATTTTCTTTGGATTGAGAGGATGCTGAGAAGGTGGCAGGCCTGAGCCTTTCTGTCTGGCAGTAAGTGGGTATGGGGAGTGCGGATGAGATGGGGGGAGCTGGAAGAGATCCAGAGGCATCCAGGTCTCAGGTCGGTGGGAAGGCTCCTGCCAAAGAATTCCCTTGTAGAAGCAGCATCATCATGCATAGCGGGGGCAGAAGCGCTACTCTTGATCTCCCCCCATCCCTTTGCCCACCCCACACCCTGGAGAAGAGAGGAGAGGAGGCTATCCCAGAGGCCCGCCATTTTCTCTCCTGCCGCCCTACTCTGAGGTGACAGGGGAGGAGGGGAGAGCAGAGAAACGCTCCTTTCCCTCTGCGGGTCCCTCCAGCTGCCAGCCCAGCCTGTGATGGGGGGAGGGCAACTTGGCTGTAGATTCAAGGTCACGCCTGTAAGTGGACTTGACGGAGTTTTCTAATATCCAGAAGTGACCGAGGAAGTTATGGAGTCTGTCCAGTGTGTTATTAAGGAATCCAGCTGGGGCAGGATCTGTGAAAAATCATACCATTTCCGCTTTGTACCCCATGGGGTTGAGACTGTTCAATAAATCAGCTATATCTGACTAAGGGCTTCATAGTCTTACGACTAAGGTCAAATAACTGCATTTGTGTTGTGGTGTTCTGTGTTTATAAATTGTTAGTTTAAGAGTGACCAGATCTTTTTCTGCAAATGAAATACTTGAAATATTAAATGAGGAGAAAAGAGATATACCAGCAGGTAAATTTCCAGATATAGACATTTAAAGAGGTATCTGAATAGTTGTCTTTTGAAAAATCTCTCTTAAAAAATTATCACAAATTCAGTAGCAGTTGATGCAATGGAACAAATGCGTGTATTGAAACGGGTTTATATGTGATTTGTTATTCATGTTCATTTATTTGTCAACTGTTATTGGGTTGATTTACTGAATTTTTATCATAATATTTGACAGTCTACTCTTCTGTTTAATTATTCACTTCAGTGTAACTGTGTCCATGATTTTTACATGGAATAGTGAGTGATGTGGCGTCCTCCCGCCTTCCCACTCCCCTGCCCCTCCCCCTCCTCCTCTCCTAATTACCAGAGGCTTCTTAAGTATTTACAATGCTTTTTTTAATTTAGACAAAAATTATTTCACCGTTACCTCACAATATTCTTCAGATTTTTAACATCACTTTCGAGATACTAGCTGTCTTGACAACAATGTTGCTGCCAGTGGCAACCCACTGCAAGAGCGCGGCGACTCTTCATCGGTTGCTGTCTTCACCACGGGGTGGTTAGCAGATTAGGGGCCACAGCTTTACCAGCTCTGGAGTTCTTATTTTTCTTGTTTTCTTGGGAACTGAAAATCCTCAGGATTCAAACCCTCGGCCTTTTGGCTTACGGGACAATACTCTAACCAACCGATCCCACCCGCCAGGGCCGAAAAGCTGTAATCCTTTTTAAAGTTTCTGGACCAGCTGTGCATAACTGCCCTTGCATTTTCACGGGTTTTCAGGTATTTACCTTGGGTGTTTTTGATCAGGATTCTGGATTTCTGGGGGCTGGCAGGACATGGAGCAAAGCAACTCATGGACAGATGGCGAATGCTTAGATTGTTGAACGCGTCACTCAGTTTTGTGGTGACACTTTCGGTTGCTGTTCTCCCAAACCTTTGGGGCAGATTAGGAACGTGTCTCCAGATGCTTCCCTCCGTGTTCCCTCTGAATCTCAGAGGCAGGATGGTCATTGCTCCAGTGTCTCTTTCTTCTTCTATGGTCCTCCCAAATCTCAAGGGCAGGGGGCCGCCGAGTGTGGCATTTTGTTGACAGCAGGTATGTTATCTTCATGATGTTTTTTGGACCCCAGTCTTTTAATTCTTCAAAACTGAGACTTATCTTCATTTCCCCTTTAAGGTCTTCTCTAGGCTACCATTAGAAATGATCATTAAAATTATTTATTGTTATATGCAATAGATTTGAATCCAAAATTAGCTTAAATCCAGACTTAAATCTGTAGAATTGTTAAAGCTATAAACAAAGTTTGTGTTTTCATGTACAGGATATTTGAATAAACAGTTCACATTAAGCTTCTTAAAGCAATCTAGTTTCTCTGTCCCTGGACTATTGTAAGACAACTATAAAATATTAATAAAATATAGAGAGTGAATACAGCAGTGTGTTTGAGCAGCAGGAATGTAATGAGGTATGAAATGAGGCAAAAGTTTATTTTACTGCAGTCATTCTCTTTTGGTTTTTGATTCATGTTGTTGACGTCTCTTCATGTCTCTTGTTTTCCCCCTCTGTGGTGGGTACATGGAAAGAGATGCTAGCCAGGTTTTGAGGTGTGGTTGGAGGAGGCTCCATTGAATTTCATTTTCATAAGTTCATATTAAGAGTTCCAGCCTAAAAGCATTTCTCAAGAAACAGATCATATTTTTACTGGTATATAAATTACATTTTTAGTAAAGCACCAATTACTTTGTGGGTTACTGCCCCAGTAATATACCAACTTTAAAGAAACCATTTAAAATATAGCAATTGTACAATTAGATTTAGTTTAACCATGGAAATTCGTCCATATAAAAATTTTTAAATGATGGTTTTCTTACTGTAAAAAGTAATATATACTTGTTTCAGCAAATTTGGAAAATATCTAAAAGCATAAAGAAGAAAATAAAAATAACTTGCAATTCCACCCTCTAGGGATAAATATTTTAGTTAGGTTTACCACAAACTTACCAGCTTGCATTTGCTAAGTAGAAAATATAAATGTCATATTTTTTGTTTGTAGTCGAAGACGGGTCAGACATCCAGATGAAGCGTATCCAGATCTTAATTCTGCAACTATGTATTACAACTGTGTACTTTGGAGTCAACTGAAAATTATTAACGTGCCTTGTGCTTGCTGAGTATCATACCCCGTATGTACACTGTCGTCAGAGAGGCAAGGCTATTTGCTGTTGTGTTCAAAGGTACACCTTACATTAATCCACTGTCGTGGGAAGGC
This sequence comes from Mormoops blainvillei, assembly GCA_004026545.1. Taxonomy (NCBI): domain Eukaryota; kingdom Metazoa; phylum Chordata; class Mammalia; order Chiroptera; family Mormoopidae; genus Mormoops; species Mormoops blainvillei. The sequence continues at coordinate 118,730 of PVJD01004245.1, forward strand.
TGACAAAGGTACACCTTACATCAATCCACTGTCATGGGAAGGCTGACATTTGACCAAAAAACAAAGCACTATGAACTCTTCCTTACTCTTCATAAAAGCATTTGATTCTGGACAAATATATAGTTAATGCTGCTTGCATTAGAGTTAAAAAACTTACCTCAGGATGTTTGTCACAGTTTTCTTTGCTGTGAAGATTGGACATCATTAATTCATCTGCACAAAAGATGTTTGATGTTGTTAACAAGCTCGAAGTGGCTGAAGTCAATAAAATGAACTGTTTCGATGAAATGACTCCCATTGTGTCCAAAATCTAGAATTAAGTTTATATGTGCAGCCTGATGTCTCCAAGAAGGGAAACTGTGGTCTTTTTATACTGTCTAAAAACAAAGGAGAGTTTGCTTTAACAGGGAAATCAATCCCACATGTTTTAAGTCCTAATATTAATTAGAGTGTTTAAAATATGTATGTAATGAATGTGGGTAATTCATTCTGGAATACAGCAGTGTTTCTGCTTACAAATTCATTAACTTTGAAAATGCTTTTTTCCCATTAAAAGGGAGCTTCTAATGAGGTAAATTTGGGACCGTAGTAATTAAGATTCCAAACAGAACGCTTTATTTCTCCGAACTCAAACAAAAAGTATATGGGTGTTTGCGTCAGTTCTTGGGAGAAGGAAAAAAAAATAGTATTCAGTACATGCTAGCCACGTTAAAAAAAAATTTTTTTTTATCCACACAAAAGCACTAGCATAGTGTTTTCAAAATGTCAAACAAAATTAAGAATGTGAAAATAATTCTAAGTCACATAATACCCAAATAAGATGCCATTAATTAACTTTTTGTAAAAGCTGTTTGGTTATTAAAAAGCGTCAGGAGTAAATGTCAGCTGTCATGTGCAGCGTGTCCGTAAGACCGCGTGATAGGCATTTTGACAAACCGGCTGTCTCAGGAGAAGCCGGAGGCAGCTCAAGGCCTTTTGCCTTTGCCCTGAGGGCCTTATTTGGCAAAACTGCATAAATCACCGGGATTTTATTTCTCTGAGACGCCGCATCCCGCCTTCCTCCTCAGAGCCCTTAAGAACCCTCGCAGAGGTTTGCTAAGTCACACACATGCTGATTTTGTGGCTCCCCTGGCCCGTATTATTTCAGTAATCTCACATTGCCACAGGCGTACAGACATCATAGCAGAAGAAAAGAATTTGCAGAAACAAATGCTTATTTACTGAAATGCCAGCGAGCCTCTTTTGGAGCAGATGCCTGGTGTTCTCAAAGACCCGCCTTATCTCAAGACCGCCTAGGTTCTAGAGAAACCGTTGCTTGTTCCCACCTGTCCATTCTACCCTCTCCGGAGAAAAAGACCTCACGCTGATTGATTTCCAGCACTCTAGCTACTTCTAGACACAGGCGCAGAGGTGAATTCACAAAAGAGCGCGTCATAAAGTTGCACCTTTTGTCTCAAGAATCGTACTACCTTTGGCCCCTCTCACCCACCTGCCATAATCCGAGGTATGAGGTGAGCAGAAGCGAAGGCCTCACTCTGTAGGGTAGATCTCCAGAATAAATCAGAAAGCTGAAAACACCGGTGGGTAGACTCTCGGGTGCCCCGAGTCTCCCTCGCCCACTGCCTGTCTTGAGGCAGTTGACATCAGGGGCCACATTTGTTTTGGTCTGTGGTAGCCAAGGATCCTCACAGTAGGAGGTGGTTAATTCAATTCCTAGTCTATTGTTAATTTTGTAACGCTGTTATTGGATTATTTGGGTTTAATTTCCCTGAGGATTTAATACATTTCTCTTCTAAATTGTTTCTTTGCAAACTGCTGATGGAACTTCCTTTTCTTTTGTGGTCAGTAGCTCCAAACTTTTGAGAAATAGGAGAAGCCAGGAGCAAATTATGTTGGTCGAGTTCATACTCTGGAAAAAGTAGAAGGGATCGCCCTGGGCCTCTTTCATAAAACGTTTATATCTAGTTGCTTCACACGTTAGCAGTTCACCAGGTTTCAGTGCCGCTTTCGGCTTTCCTGCTTGCAGATCCAGAGGAGCTGATACGACTAATGATTTCCCTGCCTCCACTGGGTTGAAGCGTCCAAGTTGGGAGTGTAATTAGAGTTATTATAGGGCTTGGCTGTTTTCAACCCTATTTGCAGTTAGTTTTGAAAACATTAATAGGTATAAAACGACATTACCTAACATGCACAATACAAAGTCATCCTAAGTCTTTTGATGAAACGTGCTGCCACATCTATAGCACATTTAGGGATTCTTGATGAGACATGAACACACAAAAAAGTTTTAATTAATGAAGAGGGGAAGGGAGAGAGAGAGAGAGAGAGAGAGGGAGAGAAACATCAATGTATGGTTGTCTCTCGTGCGCCCCCTCCTGGGTACCTGGCCTGCAACCCAGGTCTGTGCCTAGTGGGAATTGAACTGGTGATCCTTTGCTTCACAGGCCGACTCTCAATCCACTGAGCCACAGCAGCTGGGGCAAAAATTAAAAATATGTATTTGTCTCCCTGACATGTGGCATTTACATACATGCTTCATTTACTAAGATTTTAAAGACTTTAGAGCTATTCTCTTCTAAGCCTACCTCTCTAGCTTGCACACATCTCCTCAGCTCTAGACCCCCCAGATGCACAGCTTCCTACCAGACAGTGCTGTCGGGATGTCCAATAAGCATCTCAAGCCCAGTATGTCCAAAATGGAATTTATCTTTTCAATACCTGTCTTCTCTTCCTATGTTTCCCATTTTAGTGAAGAGTACTGTGTTGGGCAGGGTCCAATCGGGAGACAGAAAACACACAGTAATTTGACCAGGAAATGATTAACATAAAGAATTATGCACTCTAACAGGGACTAACTATGAAAGGGTAAAGAATACCTTGGGGCCAAGGGATAGTATGCAAGGAAAGGACAAACAGACTGGAATTCAGACCATACTGAAGAAGGTGTGGATGGCAGAGAAGTTGGCTGGGTTACCCCCGGCCACACCTGGCCACAGGTATAAGTGGGAGACTCCCCTTCAGGGTGCAGCTGGGCCAAGGCTGGGAAGGCAACCTCTGGGTTTTCTTAGACGCAGAGGGCCACTGGAATTTGGTGGGAGTGACATCCCCTACCCCCGCCCCCACCATGCATGGGATGTCTCCCACATGCACCATAGGCAGCCCTGCAAAGGAGCAAAAAGAAGCAAATGGAAGCACATCTGAACCAGAAAAAGCCCCTTCTTCCTGCCTCCTATTGAAACCAAATGCCAGCCGCAAAGGAGAAGCGCTTGCTGGGTCCACCTCTGTGATCTCAGAGCAGGAAATGAAGAGTGGATTTGGAGCTGAGAGGCAGCAAATCGGTCACTGGCACAGTTAGTATCATCCACACTTTTTGTCCAAGTCAAAGTCCTTTGTAGGATCCGTGACTGTTTCCTCCTCTTTTCTCCCACATCCTATTCTAGAGGCAATGAACCACTGTTTCTAGTTTTGAGCTATTACACTCAAGAGACAATGTTTTTTGAGCACTTACAATGTACCACAAATGGTTCTAAGTCCTTTGTGTATTAGCTTATGTTTCATAATAATCCCATGAGCAGGTGCGGTCGTTATTGTTCCTACACTACAGAAAGGGAAACTGAGGTGCAGAAGGATTAAGTAACTTTCCCTGTAAGTGGCAGAGTCAGGATTTGAGCTCAAGCCGTCTGAATACTTGCCCACTGTGCTAGTCTGCCCAGTCCGGTCTGGGCTCTTCTAACTTCTAAATAGCTTTTACATTTATTCATGTCTCTCTCTTCCAGTTGCCCTTACCCAGTTACCATTTTTCTCCTACCAAGACCTTTTTCTCAGTCCTCTCCCATTCTTCCTCCACAGTGCAATCAGAATTTTAAAAACAAAATACAAATATTTATGATATTCTCTTTAATACCTTACTCTGATTTCCCCCTTCTCTCGCCATCCTTAGAGAGCCCGCTTTTCATTGCTTGTACCCTTCTTGTCTCTCCAGCATTGTGTCTCTCCACGCCCCACCAACTCTCTGCTTTATGACAAACTTCTTTCTGTTCTGCCAAACGGTCATGCGTTCTCGCCTCCAGGCTTCTTGTTCATGATTTCCCTGTGCAGGGAATATTCGTCCACTTCTTACACCTTTTCATTGTTTGGGTCTCAGCTGAGGCATCACATGTCTTGAGAAGTCTCTGACTCCCAGCTCCAGCAAACGGCCCTTTGTTCCTCCCGTCCGGCTCTGTTCACTCTCACCGTCTTGCTTCCCCTCTCTGCTCCTCTGGGGCCTGTGTGAGGGTGGGGCCTAGCTTGTGCAGATCACAGTGCCTTTTCCGTTGTCTCAGGTGCTCAGGGTATTTCATTTCTAAATGAATGAATACATGTTTCATTAGTGTTGGAAACAGGAGTTCAAACTGAAGTTGCTGGTTAATTATTATTCCCATTTTTGACTGTGGACCACAGTTTTCTCTTTACCGTGACTTATATATTATTAGCGCGTCAGTTTGTCGACTTATGTTGAAATCATAACATCTTTTTTTTTTTTTTTTTAAATCGTGACATCTTAACGTTTTCTGGTTGAGGATTCACATCTAAGGCTTTCCAAGATGGAGACCCATACGCGGGCAGTCAGGTAAAGGTCGGATGTGTGTTTGGATTTATTCTATTGTTGTGCCACGTGCTGCACATTAGGTTGAAGATGTTCTGATGAATCTGGCCATGTTGATGGGCTCAAACACCAGGAAGGGTGTGAAAAGGAGCTGCGCAACCCCATCGGGGGCCTCCCGAGGATGCTTCCGGGCCTCCCATCCGTCAGACTTCATAGGCCTCCTGGCTCTCCCGGCCAAGGGCAGACAGGGGCTCTCGGATTGCTTATTATTTTTCCATGCCCGCCGGATGCACCTAACCTCTGGCAGGCAGGTGGGGTATTATGACTCGAGTTGGTTTAGGACTTTTTAAGGCTCTAGTAAAATATTTAAAATCAGAGGTTATTTTTGCACCACAGGCTGCAAGTTTTTATTTAAATCTTTATGTAGAAGGGCCAGCTCACTCCACATATTTATCTGTGTCTCCTGAGGCCATGGTGAGACTTACCAGAGAGGCAGTGAATTTTAATATCCAGAGGAACCTCGCTGCAGAACCCTTCTCCTCACCCTTGACCCAGCAGATTACTTCCAGGGCATTTGCCTTTTTACTCTGTTTATTTCTCCCTCTCCATCTAAGCACAATCCAACTGTGCTATGCAGGAGAATTTATGGGCCTTATAGTCTTATTTTGCATTTCATGATTGCAAAGTATTTTGCAGCCATTTGTTAACTAATTTCAGGCCCTCTTTAGAGGTAGGTGGTGGAATTACTGTATAATTCATTTCAGTATTATGTGTGCAGAGAGAAAGAAATACCTGCCTTGGTTTCAAATAAAATCATCCTATGCAAATTGCATAAAATGACTATTTTTAAAATGTATGGTGGTGCCTTTGTTCCAAGATTTATGAGTGGCTTGTTATAATGAGCTTGTCATATTTTGATAGCAGTGCTGTATTTACTTCTCTGCTTTTTATTATGACAGATGACAACACCAAGGCCTTGAAAGGTGCCCACACGAAAGCGAGACAAAGATTATTCCTCCATGTACTAAAAGCGGTTGAAATTCAATTCTGGTTGAAGTAACTTAAAGAATCAATTTGTACAATACAAGAATAAACATTAAATATTTATAAAAATTAATTCATATGATTTATTCTAGAGGGTGTTTAAATGGCAAGGTCTCTCTGTCTCAAGGGCATATTTTAGAACGACGTACTGAACAAACTTTCAGTATCAGTATTAGATCTTTCAAACCGTATGGAGTGGTAATGTTATAACGATTTTTTTAAAGCACTTGTGCAAGGCTGATTAGGAAGCAGCCCCTCTCCAGCACAGCTTTCCAATTCAAGCTTTTTACGCTTTTTAATGTTCATTTTTATTGACATTTTTTTCCTTGCAGGAAAAATGTGTGATTTTTACTGGCCTGGCAGGGGGTTGTGGTACCTCTTGCCAAAGTGTCAGGAAAACTCAGAATTCTTTACATGAGGGACAAAGACCATATGTTTAGTTAAAACAACACATAGCTTTTACACAAATATAGGTAATGGAAACCACGACCTTTACTTGGATTTTTTTTTTCTTTTTCTTTGGCTAGTCTTGCTTTTGATATTTTTAAAATAAGCCAGCAGCCACCTTGTTATTCCAACCTGAGCAGAATAATTTAGTTTCTTACAAAGTGAGTGTTTTTCCAAGACCTTGTTTTTTAATTTTTAATTTTTTTGTTTTGCTTTTATTTTTGTTTTGGAGGATTCTGCTCTAAAAAGTGTAATGTGCTCTTCAAACAATAATTTGCATTCATAAAAGAAAACTGGCAAATTTCAATAGCTTAGGAAGAACTTAGCCTAATCCTTAGGCTTTTTCCTCTAGTCTAGCCACACTGGGGAGGAAATCTGTTGCCTAAACCTACACCAGTGTGGGTTTGGAAGATGTTTAGAAAGGATGACTATTTTCCCATCTAAACAGGAATAAGGGCAGATGGGTAGCTAATAAAAATGAGCGTCATCACTAACGCGGACCCTGCAAGATACTCTTTCGCCTCTCTTGAAAAAAGATGATGAGGGGGCTAATTGAAATATGCATATGAACTTTTTTCTCTGATGGAGCCTTAGGTGGTGCCTGTGCTCCTGAGGACTGTTAAGAGCTTCCACAAAGGTTCACAGCAGCCATGCAACTGCAGTGGTTGCGAGCAGAGAGCCAGGCTCGCTCTGTACCCTTGCGTTAGCACATTGGCACCTGGGCTTCATTCTGTTCTGTTACCAGTCTTTTGTCTTTGGCCATCCAGCCTGCCCCTCCGCTCTAGGCCTGAGCTCATGCAGGTGCCTGGTACTGGTGGTGTCTTGCATCATTTGGATCACGGTGGCTGGACTTCATCACTGAGAAGGGGCTTATACTTCCATTCAGCTCTGGTTTTATCGCCCCCTCCAAAGGGGTGTGTTCATAATTCATGAATAGGAATAACCCATGATCCATGATCTAGAAGCATCTGACTGGGAAGACTCATGTGGATCTTCCAGTGAATACCATGTCTGTCCGTGCCCTACCCCCCCAACCTCTGGGTCAAGAGCAGTGGAATAGCCCCTCTCTGTTTCCATATTCTTTAGTCTGATTTGTTTGTTTAAGTTTACCACTTCAAAACTTCCCTCGCTGTATGTCTTAACCGGACCCAATCTGGATGAAAATATTCGGGACTAAGGAGTCCCAGAATCCTGGGCTAAGCAGTGCATGGTGTGAGATGGAATAGGAGAGAAATCGCTGTGGGCTCACTTTGGACCGCCCTGCCTCTCGGGCAGTTTCCTATTCTTGTAAATATTTTGTAGCTGCAGCTTTCATATTGGCACAGCTGCAAAACCAGGTTCCCCTTTACCTGATATATTACTCAGAACTCCTTGGTTGCATGTTACTGAAATTTCTAATGTGTTTCAGCAAAATGAGGAATTTATTATGAGGATACTGGGTTGCCTTATGAATGTGACTGGGACTATAGAACATCTGGAGCCCAGGACTCATCACCATTGAGATTTTCTCTTGGATTCTTCATTTCTTCTCTCAGCTCATCAGTTTCATTATCCCCTCCTACTGCTGTCTTGATTTTTCTACTTCTCTATCAATTTGTTAATACTGTCTCGGTTTACATAGCTTCAATTTTAGCCCTTCCCTCCTTCAAGCCACTGCCTTATTTCAGTTACAGACTCAAAATTCCAGGGAAGGATTCTGATTGGCCCCATTTAGATAGGGTGCCCCATCCTGAACCAATCATCTGTGGCCAGGGGTGGGTCAAACTGCACTAACATAAAAGATCCTATTGCAAACCTGTGAAAGAGTTGGGGAGGGGGGGTGATGCTACTGGGAAGATAATAAAAAAGCTGTCCAGTACAGCTGGATAGATATAAAGGAGAATCTGGACTTTTCTCTCCCTGAATCCATTTCCCTGTTCAGAGAAAAACTACTTCCCAAGTTGATAAAAAACTAAGTTCTGAGTCCCAGTCAGAGGACCACTTGACCATTGTTGGTGTGGGCATTTCTATGTTTCTCTCTGTGGGTGCTGAGGAGGTCTCTGTCTTAGCCCAGCGACTCCAGTAGACGCTGCTTTCATCGATGCCATCTGGGTCTTTGTTTTTGCAAGCAGGTGTTCTTGTGTGATATTTTTGTGGCTCCTGTGGGGCTTTGATGGTAAAAACAAAACAAAACAAAACAAATTCTGGATCTTCCTTCCCCAGGGGCAGCTGAGGGCACAATTCCCAGCCATTGCTCTATATATCCATCAAAAGCAGTGCCAATTTTGAGGGTCTGTAAGACTCCCTTTTTCCCCTGGCAGGTGAGAGCCCTGGCTCAGGTGTCTCTCTTTGGCATTTGCAGGTGCTCCTGTTTCCAGTGTTATTCTCAGCACCAGATATGAAGTGCTGTCCTGAGAATTTCAAGGCCAGGTGGTTTGGTCCCTAAATAGTCCTAAACTCTTTTTCAAGTTGGGCTTCTTTCCTAAGTTTTTCACATCCTTTGTTTTGCTGTGGTGATACCCTCTTGCCTCATTTCTTCCCACTGAGTTTCTTAAGGTCAGGTGAGTCCCGTGACCTGGAGTAGAGGGAGTAGAGGGCCTCATTGTTTTTTGAACAAGAAAGTTTATTTTTCTATTAAGTTGGCAGATTTGCCATTCCCTGCCTGACACTTGAATAGTCTTCCCTTGGAAACGATCCAGAATTCCCTCTTGTTATATAATGAACTGTGTAGCGATCAGTAAGGAGTGTTTATTTTGGAGATGGTAAAAATAGGACTCTTGAGTATAATTCCAAATCTAAGCATATATTCTTTTGGTAATTAGCTTCATTGTTCTCTGTCTATTTTTTTGACACTATTTACATTAAATTAGAAGTGGTAACACTAGGACATCCTGATTCAGTCCTGCAAGCGTATCTGTCTACAATAAAATATTTGCTTTCAGTGACAGAAAGTATTTTAGAAGTGTTCATTAAAACAATTTGATAACTGCGTATCCATTATTAATAACCCAAGGCAGGGAATTACATATTACGTGACTCATGTAACCAATAAGGGAGCTGCCATTTCCATAATTATAAAGAATTCATATCACATCCATTTTACTATTCTATATCATTTGACCCATTTATGGCTCATTTTGAAAGAGTAAGATTTAAAAATTTATAAAGTTTTGTAAATGAAAAATCTGCCAGGACATTTCTCCCTTCCGTCGCTAGCAGTGGGCGCCCTCCGCCTCCGAGGCCGGGCCGTTGGGGTCCACAGCCCTCTGCTGTGGCTCCCCTCTCGCACAGGAAGCCAGGATGCCGGGGGCAACGCTGACCCCCTTCCTCGGCATGGAGCCTGCGCGGAGGACGCACGCTCCCCTCGGGGCAGCCTTCTGAGGGGTCAGTTGGGAGCACAGTTGGAGCGGGAGCGAGTGATGCAGGCTGGCCGCATTCTGGAGCGGATTAGAGCCACGGGCTGAAGGGCAGCCATCGTGCCCGCCGTCCCCTGTTCAGTGGCCGCCGCCAGTTTCCGAGTGGCTCGTTGGGAGAAAACACCGCGCGGGGCTGACTGCCCGGGTCATCGGCCCAGAAGCTAAGCCCCGAATGTCGGCTCCTGGTTGCTGCTGCCACTGCTGCCTTTCTCCTCGCTGTCCTTCAGGGCTGACTGTGCCGTAGGAGGGAGAGGCAGGGGGCCGCTGGCTGGAGGGAGAAGAAGGGCGTCATTAGACGGCTGGGGGAAGACGAACTTTTATGTTACAGGTTTTCTTTCTGGCGCTGAAGAGAGAACCAGGTGTAATGAACAGCTCTTGGCTTGTTATTCTTTTCCCTCACCCCACCCCCAGTCTCAAAAGTTATGGAACTTGGAGCATCTTGTGATTAGGGCTAAGGAGACCCTCAGGTTTTTGTCACACCTGAGAACCTGGGGCAGCATGGTATTTAATACACAGTAAAGTTAGTACGCAGGCTCTAACTCCCCTGGCACGTGGTGCGACTGCATCACCCTCTCGCCCTCCCTCTCTTTGGATGGGCCTGTGGACAACAGCTGCCGAAGTGATTGTGAGGAGATGTGACGTTTGCGGACTGTGGCCACCGACCAAAGAATCTGAGCTACGTTATCCAGCATTTTACAGGCTACAGAATAGAGACCGGCCAGCATTTATTGCTTGTCCGAACAGCTCAAACCAAGTTTCCTAAGCCTACAGAGCAGACCTCTTACTGCTGTTTCTTTTACTATCAGCAAATGAAAGGGAAATAGGAAACAATATGGAACAGCTGAACGAGGGCCGTTTGGGAGGGTGATATACACTCAGGTAATCTGTGGAGAGGGCGACTTTCTTCTTTCTAAAACGAAAAAGGACTCAATTTGCACAGAAATTTAATGGAAAAAAAATGAAATGTAGAAAAAGTTATAAAGCAGAGTTTCTGTGCTGGCCTTGCAGGATGGCAATGATTTACATATTAAGGCAGCCACGAGGGAAATGTTAAAAACTCTGTAGGGAAATTTCCAGCGTGATGGATAGAACTTTAATATTAATATAGGATTCATCATGATAATGGAAGTCATAAATCTAAATCACCCATCATCCATCGCATCAGTCCTTTCCCAACCTATTATACAGGTACTATATGCTTTAAATAGTGTCTTATAACAGGCCTGAAGTCTTTATCTGTAGCTTCTGAATCTCTCTTCACAGGAATAGTGACCCACTAAGTCATTCATCTTTTACTATGTTATCTAGACCATCTGTGTTTCTCTCCTTTTTAATATTTAGTACACCTTAAAATATACTTAAATTGTATTTTTTCCACAAATAGAAAAAGATACTATTTCACAAACATGCAGTGAGTTTGAAGAAAAGATCTGGTGTATTAATCTCTTTGGTGATTATTATACCAAGAAGGGAAGTGTCTGGTTTAGTTGTCTGGTACAGAATCGCCAACCCTGTGCATGCGTATTGTTTAGTCACCTCACTCTGGGTTTTCTAGTCTCCTTGTTAACACTGACATCAAACAAATGGTGGCATAACCGTTGTAGACTTCATCCTGGCAGGATGATGACAGCCCTTTGGAATGAGAACAATTGTAGCATTGATAGCAGTGATAAAAAACGTGAATACTCATCTGCCGTTTTCCAACAGGGATTCAAACGTTTCAGTAGGGGAGTGTACAGTCACCTTTTCTTATCTTAGTCTAAAATAAAAAGGAAAATAAACCCATGAGTACAGATCGCAAATGCAGATAAAGTATGGACAGAGACAAGGTAGACCCTCAAGTTCTATAAAGAAAAGGGGTCTTTCCTTAGGCCCAGGATTCACTGCATACAATGTCCCCCTTTTCTAGATTCGCAGCACTTGTTGGAGCCACCCCGCTCTGGTTCCAGGCCCACCGAGTGCGCAGTGTTAACACTTGGGTGTATCACCTCATGTGTTTGGTTGGCATAAGTTTTGATGGTGTAAGGGTTCTAAGACGCTCTGCTGTAAATAAAGCTGTTTAATGTTGTAGGATCCAGCATTTCCTTGTGGGGTTCTTTTTTTTCTTCTTCCAAATAAGACCCGTGGACACACTGGGAAATGCTGGCCAAATAGAAGTCTGCCTGAACTTGGCCTCTTTTATTTTCAGGCTTTGATTTTCATTGGAAACTTTATGATGAACCCCAATCTATCCCTTAAGTCCTGGTTTAGGTGTCAATTTCCTCTGTGAATATTTCTCCACTGGTGCTAAAATAGGTATATAATTGTTCCCTACCCCCATAGCATTTGGGGGTGTGTGTGGTAGGCCTGTGTTAATGTTTAAATCATGAGCTAATATATTTATATTTTATTTCCCCGCTTCTAATCTATAATCTCCTTTATTTTAAGGAATGTGTTTTTCTTCTTAGTGCCCTACAGAGTGCCTGGCTCACTGCGAGAGTTCAACCGATGTCTGCTGAAGGAATGAATGAATAAGTAGAGCCTGGGAACTTAAGCAGAAAGATTATCTTTCTGGTGTGTTGATATTCGATTAATGAATGAACTCTTTTGACTTAAGTACTTTTTCCATTATAGAGACTAATTTCCACACAGTTGATGGGATTGAGATCGGCTCTGATGTTAAATGGTTAATCATTTGGTCTGTGGAAAGTACAAGATCTACCGTTGTTCAGCCTGTTTCCTCCTTTGTATGGACATGAGTGGAACAGATGGGGAATTCTACTACCCAGTTACAACAGAGGCTTTTTAGCGTTTATACCCATAATCAGTCCGCAGCTCGGAATTTTCCTCTTTTAACTGCTATGGGGAAATGTAGAATTTATAGATCTTTTAAAAACCCAGCGTTATTGATTTAAAGGATTACAGATTTGACTATATTATGCTTATAGCCTTTTTATTTATACTACTTGAAACATTTATTTCTGATATACTCTAGGTTTCAGGCTTATAGATTTTATTGTGCTTTAGGTATGTTTTTCTCATTTTCTTCCCTTCCTCCCTCCTTTCTTCCTATCCTTCCTCCTCTTTTTAAAATCTTTTAAAAGATGTACTAGAATAAAGATAAAAATATCCTTGTCTGGCTTTACCCCACTGTAGTTCTATGCCCATGGAGTGACCAGTGTTAACACTTCGGTGTGTCACTTCATGTATTTGGTTGGCATAAATTTGGGGGGATGTGAGGACCCAGGCCAGGATGAAGGCTAGAAGGCTACATTTACAACATTCTTTTCTACATTTTCTTATTCTCTATCTTTTTTAAAATTCAAGTATCGTTGACACACAATATTATATTAGTTTCAGATGTACAACATAGTGATTTGACGTTTATAGTCTTTATGATGTGATTACCACAGTAAGTCTAGTAGCCATTTGTCACCACACAAAGTTATTGTGAATAATATTGACTATTTTCTCCTATTGTGTTTTCAAGATGGCTCGAAAAGTCCCAACCTGGTAAGAGCATCAAAGGAGGGGAATTAATATGCCCAAGAAACTTAATTATGTTTCTGTCACGGAGACTAGACTGGTAAATCAGCTCAGGTTATGTCCGCTCATTTTGCAGTGTCGTCAGAATGTGAAAAAGAGGCAGTGCACCTGACTTGGAAGGGGAGGAGGAGAGAAGAAATTAAGTCAGAAAGGTGGTTAGACCGGGGTCAGGAACACCCACTATTTGCCCCCCGACTGCCATCCCTTAATTTTTTTTCTTTTTAACAATGAAGGCTACCACTGCAGCTAAGTGACACTCATGGTAACCTGTGGCACCATGGGAAGGCCTAAAACAATGGCAAAAGTGATGACAGTAGTTGGGGAGGAGAGAAAGAAAGGAACAGAGGAAGGGGGGGAGAGGGATACTGTATGGTACAGTGGGCAAAGCACTTGATTCAGAAAGCATGTTTCTAAAAGTACTCTATTTAGAAAGCACTCAGTTTAGAAAATTCTAGATTTTCAGCTGCTGTGTAACCTTGGGCAATTATTTCACTTACAGTTTCTTCATGTGAAAATTTATGGATTACTGAATGTTCTCTAAGGAACTTAAACGTCAATGTTGGTGATGCGAGATGAATTTGAGAGAGCTGGAGGAAAGAAAGAGGTTATTTATGGGATTGGTAAAGGTCATCCAACTCAAGTACCCCTGAGCTTGTCTGCCCAGGAGCAGTTCCTGCTTCTTCAAATCTAGGGGACAACTGATCAGGTCTAGAAGTTTCTCTTCATCAGCGGGGGTGGAGATGACAATCTGGCTAATAGAGAAAGGAGATGTTTTACATATAACCCCTGCCAGGAAGCCAAAAGATGGTGGCCAATAGTCCTGGTTAACCAGGTAAATCACGTACCTGCAGGTTCATCCCAGGAAACCAAATGTGAAAATGGTAACTAGATCATCTAACGTTCATCTTTACATGGGGTTATTCTGACAGGGTACTTTCTGGCTAAGTACCAACGGCTCCTGAGAACCAATATCTGTAGCAGAGCTTAGACTCAAGACTATTTGAAGGCAGAAACAAAGAGAATGAGTTTCACATTCTTATGTAACCACTCTGATGTCTGAATTCCAAAGGTACTTTAGAAACAGAGCTCAGACTTGGGCCCTTGACCATCGCAATTCTCCCTGCAGTGCATTTTAGGCTAAGCTTGGGGACAATCCACTGCGGAATGTTAGAACAGAAGAAGCAGTTTCCAGGGCTGTAAGCTCTTAGTTGATTCCCCAGAAAGCAGTCCTGGGAAGCTGTTCTTATTTTTGCATATGGCATATCTGAAAAAGGGATTATTCGGCCATTGGAACATTTTTTATGTGCCTCTGAAGGCAAGATATGTTTTGTCCTCCATCAAGTCTTAAAAAAATATTTATCCTGGCATCTTCCCATTTTTCTTTCCACATGGAAACTCTATATTTTTAAGACTAGTTGTGAAATCATTGCTAGGTATGCACATTATATAGAGATTTTAGAAAAACATTTAAGGAAAATGAATATAAGATGCTATTTCTTTTATGTACCAGACATTACAAGCCATTCTTTTGCTGAGCTTTTCTTGATTAGCAAGATGTAATAAAATGACGTCTGTTCTCACCCCGTGGCAGGTATGCTTTATTTGGCGGGACAGTATATTGAAAACAGCATGAAAGATAAGGAAAAAAAAATAAGAATTTGAAAAAAGAAAGTCTTCATGATAGCCTGGTGAATGCAATGCTATCTTCTGGTTAAATAAAGCACCAACAATAATTTGGGGTTAGGTACGTTCTTCAATTATGCATTTGATCTTGGTAATAAAAGACACAGGCTTTTCAATAATGTTTGGAATTTGAATATGCTGTTCCTTTTTCCCAGTCTTCAGGAGAGCACTTACCAATGTAAAAGGTACCTCTAACCCATTCTTGTCCATTAAAAATTAAATGCATTTACAGTAAATTATTAAAAGTGCTAGGTTGGCTGCAAATCATCAAAGGTACCATAAAGCATTATGCAGGCAAGCAAGTGAGAAGTCTGATTAAATCTAAGGGATCAGAAGAGATATGCATCCCTCGATATCCATCGCAAATTCCAAACTACAAAAGCAACCATAAAATGCTACATTAAATTACTTTAAAGAACTCTACCAGGATTTTCAAAATTCAACAGCGACTTGCCTTTTCAATTAAGTATAAACTGAGAACTTTCTACTGCAAAGCACAGATACACCACTATTTACAGGTTATTTCCACTTTCTTTGAACCTGTAGCAAAATTAGCCTTATTTTTCAAACCGGTATCACTCACTTAATGGAATTGAAGCTTTCTAACAGTTTGCCGAAAAGCTAGTTATTGAGTCCTGTTTTCCCACAAAGTGTCTTTACTCTGTTTTGATTACATTGAAGAGAAATGATGGGCCCTGAATATTGCAGTAAAATTATATTTTTAGAAGTATTTAAATAAAATGTTTAAAGAAAAAAGGTGACTCTGGGTTTTGGTTTAAATAAGATAATATACATCTACTGTAAAATGCGTAGCTATTCACATATGTATAAAATGGTCTATTGAAACGGCTCCTTGACAAATAAAGAAATGTAGCAAAAAAGAAAAATACAGATACGGAGGGAATGATCGGGGAAATTGTGATAACTGTGAAGAAGAACAGCAGCCAAAACAAACATTTACACTCAGGCTCCGGGGCGGGGTCTGCTCCCAAGTCCACCTTCCCCTCCCCCCGCTCCCATCTGCCAAGGGAGATGAGGATAAATAATTCTGCAGCTTAGCTGGGATTCGTTCAAGTGGCTAATAAATCTGAATGAATAAGTGAAAAGCAGACTTTTGGGGGCCAAACAAATGTCAAGTGATTTCATCTGTCAGTGGTTCTGAACCTTTAGTATACATCAGAATCACCTGGAAGGCTTGTTCAACCACAGATGGGGGGGCAACCCCTTTCTGCTTCAGGGGTGGGGCCCAAGAATCTGCATCTCTGATCTCTGCAGGGGATGCCAGTGCTGCTGGACCAGGGGCCCGCCTCTGAGAAGCATTGGTTTAGGTTGTCTCACTATCGCCACCGCCCCGTGAGGTAGGTGTTATTAGCCCCATTTTATAGTTGAGAAAACAGATGAGTGCTGAGTTCGGGAAACTTGTCAGAGTAATGGTTTGCATTCTGGTTAAAGAAAGCCTGAGAAATTGCCTTCAAAGGCTCTTCAGAAATTCTGGATCACTTCGGTAAGTGTCAGAAAAGCAAGACGACAGTTATTCACCTCTGCTCTCCCATCACCCTCCAGAGGCAAGGATGTCATTAGAAAGAGACAAAAAAAACTCTCCAAAACCAAACAAAAAAACCCCCTGTCATTGGTACATACCCAGCACAGTGTGGGCCCAGAGACCACAATGAGAACGGAAGCCATTCTTTCAGAGATCCCTGAGCACCTGGAGAAGCTGAGGCATGGGAAGGTTTAGTGATTTGTTTGACTTTACATATTACATGAGTGGAAGCAGTGGGATGTCTGATGTCCCGAAGCCCAATCATGGTTTAATGGTAAGAGGAAAACTCGAGCTTCTTTGCCATTTTGATCACCGTCTGCCATGACTACCATCCAGAAAGTGACTGAATGCGGAAGTGGCACAATGAGGGGGAATAGGGACTAAGACCAGATGTCATTCATTCGTCCCATAGGTATTGCTTGTCTTCCACATACTAGTCACTATTATAGATGCTGGGGATGAACTAGTAAACAAGATAGAGAAAATTCTCTCTTTTGCGTTCTAAGGGCAGCGAGACAATCAACAAAGTAAAAAAAAGAAAAGGAATTTGGGAGAGTAATAAATACTATGAAGAAAAAAAAACAGATGTTGGAGAAAATGACTGTAGACTCAGAAATTTATAAACACGAGTGTAATGGTTTACTAAAGAGGCAGAAAGAAAAGCGGAGGACTGACTACCAGTCAAACAGACTATCACAGCCCAATTCTTCATATTTTAATTTTATCAGATATTCTCTTTTATTCATGAGTGTAACCCAAGATTTCCCCTCCAAATGTCTCTAGAAATCATTTTAGGGTCCTCATCCATGATAGAAGTATTTAAACTAGGAAATTGGCAAATGCTGGCAGAAATTGTTTTTTAATTTTTAAAATATTTTTAAAGGCACCCCCTCCTGGGGACCTGGCCTGCAACCCAGACCTGTGCCCTGACTGGGAATGGAATGGGCAACCCTTTGGTTTGTAGGCCAGCACTCAATCCGCTGAGCCACATCAGCCAGGGCTGATGGCAGAACTTCTAAAGTGATTACTGTTTTTTAGAGGTCTAGTTATTGCTGGGAGAAGCTCCTCCGTGGGGCTGTCATGCTTCTGCACATCTTGCTGGGAGTGCCAAGAAAACAGGGTCCTGTCTTCTTTTTACACAGGCTGTTTCTCTGGGTTGTATCTGTAGCGAGCAACTTTGAAAGATGAGGTAATGGCATCTTCTGGGGCAGAAAAGCAGGCTTGCTTACTGTTTGTTATCAAATTGGTGGATTCTTAAAAGTAAGTGTCTCTTTTCTACAATGCAATGCACTGTATATGGAGGTATCCAGCTGGGTCCTGCATGTGGCCTTCGTGGGACTCGCGGGCCGGGCGGACCAGGGTTAGCATGCTGGGGCTCGCGATGCTGGCTGTGCTGTGAGTCATTCAAGTCTCTGATCCAAGAGGCACGTGCTCTGCAAGCGTCCATGAAATAGTAACAGCTTATAAAAAGTAAAATCAAATCGCGGCTTTGACAGCTCCAGTGACAAGAATGGGATGCTGACAGAGACATGACTTTCTGGAAGAGGAAGGACAGCGTTTTCACGAGCCAAGTTCAGAGAGATGAGAAATATTCCAGGGATCTGACGGTGAATGCTCTTGCCCGAAAGCGGGGGAGGAGGGTTACATGTGGAGAAGGCGGGGGTGGGGGAAGGGCTTCCCACTATTTTGCCTGTTAAGAAACACGAGTTGAATTAATGCTTAAAGGGTGAGTTACAAAAAGTTGGAGTAAACGGACTGCCCCCATGGCATTTGATTGTTGCTTATTCTTTCCTCTTGGCAGCTGGAGGAAGGGGTGTTATTATGACAGTGGTTTGCTTATTCTTTCCTCTTGGTGGCCGGAGGAAGGGGTGTTATTATGACAGTGGTCACTAGACTGCACGGCCCCTGCCGAAACGCAGTGTGTCTGTGGCTATTGAGCCAGGAGTCCCTCAAACCAAAAAAATTGGTGTCGGCAATGAGGACTTGCATTTAAACAGAGCTTTGGGTGAACCGAAAGCATTAGTTTGGGTGAATTGAAAACATTGGTGAAGCTGTAAGCAGGAGGCCACCCAGAAGGAAAAGTGACCCCAACACCTGCCTTGCCCAATAGCACAGGGGCACTGCACTCACCTCCTGGCTCTTTTCACAGCTTGACTTGGTCAGGAGAAATGGCGTGCTAGGTGTAGGGGTCCCCAAAGGCCCTCAGAACAGCAGGGTGGAAGTGTAGAGATGTGTGTTCGGGGACAGAAAAGGGGGACCCTGGGTCCTGGTGCCTGCTGGACACCAGGAAGTATATGAGGGAGGAACTAGGACTGACGCTTAGGCTCTGACCCGAGGGTGAGGGGCTGACAGAGGATAGAAAAGGCCAACGATAACGTTTCCTCCCTGCCATGCCTGCCTCCCCACCAAAGCCTTGATTTGCCTGCTAGTCTTCAATTCCTGCCCTCCCAGCCGGGAAACGCATGATCTGGAAACCTGCTATAGGCTCCGTTGCGTGTTCAGGCTAGACTCCCCGGTGCCTGAATTCACCTTATGGGATGTGGACGCGGTTGGGAGAGGGAAGGAAAGCGAATGTGGCCCACCGCGCGGGGCTTCTGGGCTGTCAGTGAGCTGTTGTTGTGGTTTCCACTAATGAACGGATAATTGGTAGTAATGTTTTATATGCTTATACTGCAAATGACTGCAAATGTCAGAGGGGATTCTGCCCAGGCACTAGCACAGGTACTGCCCCCTCCTGACTGGTCTGACAGAGCAATATAAGAACCCAGGTGGAAAAAGGGAAATTTCAAGCATTTGCTAAGGGCATGATGACTGCGAGAGGCCAGTTTTCAGTTCAATACACCACCTTTCTGACACAGCCACCAAATACTGCTCCGCCTTGTCCCCTAAAGGCAGCCCTTGACTCACTCCTAAGCTGTTGTTGAAAGCGAACGTCTTTTAGGCTGGATACACCCATTTGGGGATGCATCAACCGATACTCCACAAAGCAAAGTGGCGACAGTCCAATGAATCTGTTTGGTCAAATGGAAATGGCGTATTTGAGAGCGCAGCTCTAGTTTTACATCTGAGTTTGACATGAATCTCACTTAGTTTCAGGGGAGCTTTACACGAAAACCTGAGCTTGACATGAAAAAGTGGCAGTCATCTCTTTGGGAGAAACTCCATCCCCCCACCCTACAGCCTGAAGCAAAGCTGCTGGCTCGAGGGGCCCTTGATTCACGGAGATTTGCCTGTAACCCTCGGGCTAGTGCCCCTAGTTAGGCTCAGCTCAGCTGAAGGTGGGCGGGCCCACTGGGTGGCAGCAGCCATCCAATCCCAGTGACTGTTCTGGGAGACTAACTGCAGCACAACGGGCTGAGCCTCCTTTGCTTTAGGGGCGGCCAACCGTTTGGCATCTCGAGGCCACACTGGAAGAAGAGTTGTCTGGAGCCACACGTTACATACATCGTAACCCGTAATCACATAAAAATCTCATAATGTCTTAAGTAAATCTACGAGTTTGTGTTGGGCCACATTCACAGCCATCCTGAGCCATATGTGGCCCACGGACCGCGGGTTGGACACCCCTGTGAGTTAGACTGCTCTCAAGGACTCCTGACTTTTGGGCAGTTACCAATGGCCTAGGCAGTTGGTCCGCCCCTTGGAAGACTAACGCTGGCAGATTAAAGACACCTCTCTTTGGGGCCCTGAGCTGGGCAAACAAATATTATCTGCCCATCAGTCATGGCCACTCGTGTAGGTATTCATGGTAAGGGTCCGTTCTCTCATCAGATCAACTAGAATTAGGCTGCTGATCAAGTCTGCAAAGCTCAGATTGCCACCAATGACACCTCATTTCATCATCACGTCGAACATGGCAACACGTTCCTTATCACAAAGAGGGCATGCTGTGAAGGATGGTGTGTTTCTGAGGGACACAGAGGCTTCCGTTGCATGCCGCACTTGTGACTCCTGCAAAAATTTGGCTTGTTTATTCTATGGTGACGGAAGATACCCTGCATGGAACATTACCCCTCCCTGTTCCTGGCACATGGGCTACATTGAACCTTTGACCTCCTCTTGGGACTGCTGACAGTGCCTCACTGCTCTGACGTTTTTTCAGGGTGTGGTATTGCTGTTCCAGTCCAACCAGCGGAGTCTAGCTACACCATTGCGGCCCTTACTACGCAACTGTTTCATCTGTTAGGCTTTCTGGATCATTTGCAAAGACCATTCAATGATGGGCTAAGAGTCAAAGAATTTAATGGACGACCCACGTTCCCTACTGTCCACAGTATTGTTGAGTACTGGAATGGCATTTTCAAATATCAACTCAAAAGATTTCTGATTCTTTGTCCCTTGCCTTTTCCTGGTCCATGTGCTTTAGTAAGACAGTTTGGTCACTTGCTGGGCTTGTCCCAAAAAGGATTCGTTCCTTTTGGTCACTGCTGGTTAATGATGAGGACAAAAGGAGTAGAGAGTTATAAAGGCCTATTTTGAAAATTTGGGATTTCTCCCTGACCATTCCTGGACATATCTCTTTTTACCCTAATAGCAAACATAGGTCAGCTTGGTTGGTACACTTTCCAGGTGGCAGTCTGGGCAAAAGGGACCTGGGACATGATTGGTCCTGAACTGTTCTGTAGTGTCTGATGCCGTTAACAATTACAAACAAGCACAACTTTATTTCAATTTGACTGATACAAACTCATGCTTCTCCTTCGGCCTGAGCAGCTTTGGGTTATGCAATGTATGCAGACTGAAGCTGCAACTACTTGGTGGTACTGTCCGTGTTTCCTCACTAAATCAATATAATGTGCTTCAAATCAAGTTTAACAACAAATCCCATTCTGGAGTAACTGCGATGCTTTCAGTTTATATATTTGCAAGTGGAAGTAAACAGGCATGAACTGCCTCACCACTGAAGATGGGAGCTACTTTTTGACCCACTTGTTCCCCCCTGTAACTGTTGGCAGTGACACTAAAGACCAACAATTAGTCTGACCTCTTTCATGCAGGTCATGACTCATAATAGATAATAGACTCACCTTAGACTAAGTCCTGGCTATGGTTGACGGAACAGCGTGCCACCCTAAAATGTCCCATCCTAATCCCTGAACCTGTAACTCTGTTACTTTACACTGTAAAAGGGACTTTGCCAATGTGATTAAATGAACGATATTGATATGGAGATTATCCCAGATTAGCTGGGCGGGCCCTGCATAATCACAGGGGTCAAGACCAGGAATAGAGGAGGGTCAGAAATGAGGAAAAGATGTAAAGATGGAAGCAGAGATCAGAGAGGAGAGAAGATGCTACACTGTGGCTTTGAAGATGGATGGAGGGGTCACAGGAATGTGGCTGGTGCCCTCTAGACACTGGAAAAGGCAAGGAGGCAGATTATCCCCTAGAGCTTCCAGAAAGAATGCAGCCATATGGACTCACCGCCAGGAATTGGACAAATGGAAATTGTGTACTACCTGAAAATGTGCAATGACAGGAACACATTTGTGAGGCTCCTGTCAAAAATATATAACATGAATCTAAGCTGGAAGAAACGTAAGACAAACCTAAATGGAGAAACAAACTTTAAGAAAACTGGCCTGTATTTCACATGTCAGGGCCACGAAGGACAAACATACCAGGAATCGTTTCAGATTAAAGGAGGCAAGAGGAGATGCACAATCCTAGACTGGATCTTTGAGTGGTACAAATTTTTATTCCTCTTTTGCTATAAGAAATGTTGTTAGGACACTTGATGAAAAGTAAATAAGGCCTATAGATTATACAATAGTTGAATATCAATATAATTTTTCTAGATTTAAATAGCTGTACTATATTTACATAGGAGAATGTCCTTGTATTCTGATAGCAAAGCACTCAAGTCTTTATGTCTGTAACTTTCTCCCAATCAATTCAGGACACATGCACTCACTCACACACACCCACAGACACACACACACTCTTACATATGCGCACAGGATGATAAATAAATATGTTAAAACATAAACATTTGGGGAATCATATCGAGAGTATATGGGGATTATTTGTGCTATGATTGAAACTTTACCGAAAGTTTGAAATTACTTCAAAATAAAAAAGTTAACAAAGACATAAGGAATCATATAGACAAGGCAGAATATCCACTGAAGAAAAGATTTAGATATAATTTAAGAAGAAATAGGGTCACACTGTTCCTAATTTTCTTGCAGGGGAGTAGGACTTTGGAGGAATAAGACATTAAGGACATTTTTAATCATTGAGTTTTTAATTTTTAGAATATTTGACAGAGTTATTTTGATTATGGAGGGGCTGATTTTGTCATCAGCTGTGGGAAGGGAGATGTTTAGAGGCTATAACTGGGACAGTCAAACAAAGTCTCTGATCTGAGCCCTGAAGGACGAACAGACACCTTGCCCAGACCTGGGGGTGGCGGGGAGCTGAAAGAGCCAGTGGCCCCTTTGGGCGAGATCTTGGTGTGCGCAAGACTCTGCCAGAAGACTGCTGAGGTGGGGAGACCTGTGTGCTACTCCTAATTCTAATGGCTCGACTTTGAGCAAGTCATTTTACTGATTGCGATGTTACTTTCCACATCTCTAGTGTAGCCCAGTCTGTCAGGACATTGCAGTGCCTGGTAAATA